>PVJS01017498.1:0-36100 GCA_004027185.1 Glis glis
GGAGAGAGAGAGAGAGAGAGAGGGGGAGAGAGAGAGAGAGAGAGAGAGAGAGAGAGAGAGAGAGAGCTGAGGCTGGCCGTGAACCCAGATCCTCCGGTCTCCTCCCAAAGTACTGGGATTACAAGCGTGCGCCACCACGCCCGGCCCTATATCTGTTTATAAATAGATCTTATTTTTAGGCATTATAAAGTAAGTCCAGATCAATGTACTTCACTCCTAAGTACTATAGTATATACATACTTAACTAGAGTTCAATGTTTGTTAATGGTTTTTTTAAAGCAATATTTATGCAACCAGTTTTGACAAATGCATATGCATGTCTACCTTGAACCCCTGTCAAGGCCAAGACTATTCCTAGTGCACCACCAGCTCTCTCAAGCTCTTTGCAAGTCAAGGCCCATTCCCATGTAGAAAGGCAACTACCTCTGTACACGTTTTTGTTGTTTTATTTTACCATAATTTACTCTGTTCCAAAACCTCATAAAAATAGAATCAGATCCTATGTACTCTTGTGTAAGGCATAAAAAAAAAACTTAGTGTAAGGTTCTGAATTCATCTACATTATCTCATTTCATGTTTCAGTATTTTTTCCTGATTATATTTTTCAGTTGCCAAGAGGTAGTCCATTATGTGAATATACTATAATTTATCCATTCTTCTATTGAAGAACATGTGAACTGTTTGCAGTTTGGAAGCAATTATGTATAAATTTGCTATGAATATTCTTAGACAATCTTTTCATGGATGTATACTTTCATTCCTTGTAGGTAAAAACCTAGGATTGGAATTGCTGAGTCATACAGTATCAGTAGTATCTATGTGGTAGATATATGATTAGTGTTATAAGAAATTGCCAAATCTTCTTCCCAAAAGTTGTTATACCAATCTACATTCGCACCATAACTGTGTGTGTTGTACTTGCTCCACATCATCAACAATGTTGTTATCAGCATTTTTAATCTGGCCATTCTGTGCAGTAATGAAGACCCACTCAAAATTAAAAATTCATAATAATTCTATTCTTTTTCTCTTTCAACTAAGAAAATATGCAATGATAAAAGAAAACTGAAAATTGGTTAATATTCTAAAATTAATTTATATATTTCTAAAATTGTTTAAAATGCACAAGGCATAAAAATACACTTATGTTTATATAATTTATTCATTTTAAGAACCATAGGTCCCTTGCAATAGCTTTTGGCCTCAAGTAACAAGATTTCCAGAAGCTAGTCCCTTGGGATATCTTCTTGGCTATTCTATTTCTTTTATCGCCTTTATTCTAAGGAACCTAGCTATCCAACATTAACCAAATAACTTTGAGAAAAAATATCCTCAGTTATTTCATAAAGTCCTCAACATTACATTATGTGTAGCCCCTGACATTTTCTCTCATTAGTTGAACTAGAAGTTGGAAGCCAATTTAAAATCAGTCCAAACCATGATCATCTCCATTAGCATCAGGCTTTTTATATAAGGTTTCTACCCTAGCTGAATATTTAGTGGAAAACATTATATAATGCTGTGCCTTACAAGATGTGCTGCTGCTGCTATCAACAAGAGCACTTAAAAAAATGTGCTACAATAGAAAACCATGCTCCTCTCAGCAGAGTTTTCTTCAGTAACTGGGGGAAAAAAAGGAATTTCTTTTCTTTTGCTATTTCTAATTATTTAAGTGACTGGCCAAATTTTAAGAATCATGTAATCTTGAGTTTCACAGATACTTGTACTACACATAAAAAGAAAAGGCTTAGGCCGGGCATAGTGGCACATGCTTGTAATTCCAGTACTTGGGAGGCTGAGACAGGAGGATCGCAGATTTGCGGAAAGCCTCAGCTACTTAGTGAGGCCCTCCACAAGTTAGTGAGACCCTGTTTTAAAATAAGAATTAAAAAATAATAGGGCTGGGGGTGTAGCCCATAGCTCAGAGGTAGAATGCCTCTGGGTTCAATCCCCAGTACCGCAAAAAAAAAAAAAAAGAAAAGTCTTCCCTGAAACATGCTGAAATGTTGAAACTTTTCAAGTCAACATAAGGTGCTTAGTAATACTGGAGAGACAAAGTCATAATGGTTTTCTCTAATCATAAGTAAAAACAAAACAAAAAAGGTTAAAGAAAATTTAACTCGACAGTGTACTATTTGTCATTTCATTGTAAATTATTTTTCTGTCTCACCTAAAATGATTCACCTATAATCTAGTTGATTTGTGTTAAGCAACTAAATATCAGGTATTTAAAGAACTCTTTTTATTTTATTTTAATATATTTTCATTAGTGCATTATAATTATACATCGTAGTGAGGTTCAAAGTGATACAAAGATACATGCACACAGAACTTGGTGTGTTTCCCTCCAGATCCCAACTGATTCCCCCGCCGTGTACATATCAGTGAGATTGGTAGTGACACCTTCATATATGATCACAGCCTTATTTGACCTGGTTCCTTCATCAAGCCTTCTTTTTCCCCTCTCCACTCTCTTCTCCCAAACCCCTTCTGCTATTCTACTGGTCTCTCTCCTCATTTACCTGAAGTCCCTTTTGTTTCCTATTTTTGCTCTAGCTAAATTCCTTGTAAACATGATTTCCAAGAAAAGATGTGGTCACAAGTCTTATAAAGTATTCAGTTAAGGCTCAAGACATACAAAATTCGAAATAAGCCAAACTAAGATAGCTAAACACACTACAGACTTTTGTATTTGAGGTTTCTACTACATATGAAAGACCTTTTTGGTATATAGTACAAAAATAACTTGAGGATATTAATAACTCTTGGCATGTCACTATAAACCTACATAACCAAATTCTCATATTCAATAAAAGAAAAAAGAAATATACCTTTATTTCTCAAATATGTAAAAATACATTTAGAATTCTATGGGCTACTATGTTATCTTTTCATAAGATTAATATTTATAAATAGAAACCACTGAGAAATAATTGCAAAATTATTAACTGTATGAAAACTTTTAAAAGTCTTCATGCTGTTACATTATTTAATTATGCCACATAACTTTCAAAACATTCAACCTAATTCTTTTGGAAACATACTTATTATCACTCTCAAGGAATTTGCTTGTTAACACAGAGGCAATTTCATCTTCTGTCATTGTTCTTTACAATGTTTGCCATTTCTAAGCAGTGAAATTGCTATTCAGAGGAATCCTCTTCCCCAAAATATTACATAACTTTTTCTTAATGATACAATATAGAAAAACACATACAAAGCGACCCAAATTACTCTTTCTCTTTCAAGTAAAAAAAATTGATCTCTCAATGGAAACTCATGTTTACGCCTTCATTCTAAGAACAATTATTAGAATTAATGTCTATAAATAACTGCAAGAGAGAATAAATGCCTACTTACTAAAAAATTCATACAAACTCTAAATCTGTGAGTTTGAAAATCTCCCATAATAGCTAGAATAACCAATGCTAAATATTAACTGTGAAGAGACATTCAGAATTATTTGGAGGGAAGGATTTTTACATGGCCAGGAGACTGTATTCATAAAACAGTATGTGGCCATATTTGTTACTGAACCCATGCCCAACCACTGGAATCTGGGTTTGAGCCAAATACCTAATCCCTTAAACTCAAAATCTGAGATTTTATTGTTTGATGAGATTAGGGTGCATAGAGGTCATGAAGTATTGGTGAAAAATATATTTCCTCTTTGATCTATAATTTCATTAACAACAGCAACAACAACAAAACATGAAACTGTACAATTAATAAAAGGAAGATCAAAGACTAATTTTTTCAGGTTGTTTATGCCATCCTTGTCATGCTGAGACCCCTAGAATGCACCTGGTATGCCTTAATCCAGCACATGCCTGATCTTGTGTCAGCCGGTTGCTGCTCTCCAAGGACCACACTATCTTCCCCCTTTATGGACTAAGATGATTTTGACACTTTTGTTGTTGTTCAAATTTTTTCCCTATTTATTTCAATATAGCCTGACCTGGATATTGATACGCAGTCCATAGATTCTGCATAATTCTGTCTGGCTTGATCCACTGAACACATTTACTACACAGATTGATCTCAAAACTGTAAACCGTTCACATACTGAGACCTTACCAGAGTTACAAATAGGCTGCCCAGCAATACACTGTGTGGCTGAGTCAGTGTTCTAGACAAGCATTTGAATATGAAAGCATTTAGATCAGGCATGCACTGTCCAGTTGTCACAGTCCCCACCATTCCCTAATGGGCACTTGATACATTTTGTACTTATTTATACTCAATATTTGGCCCTTACATTTAGGTTTGCAATCCCTCTAAACCTCCGCATGGGTCAAAAACTTTAACTAAGACATTTATCTAAGGGAAGTGAATTTGTTTTACATGAAAAGTTCTACTGCAGGACAAGGAAAAAAGCATGATTTGTCAATGTGATCGTAAATACCGCAGTTAAGAAAATATGGGCTTTAAAGGTATTATGTTCAAAGAAGGTAGATGGGGTAAATAATATACAGTTCAAAAATACTTTTTATTTAATTTATATAACCTTTAACATTTATTTGCTTAAAGAATTAAGGCAGTATTTTTACTTGACGGGCCTGGAACACATCTAACTCCTTTTAGCTCAGTTCAGAAATGTCAGTACCTCCCAGAGGCAAAATGTACGCAGACTTAGCAATCTGAGTGCTCAGGACCAAATCAGGTTTGGAGACCTTAGCAAGTTAGTTAACCTCTCTGCATCTCTATTTATTTACATTTTAATTAATTAATTAATTTACTTACGGTACTGAGGATTATACCCAGGGGCATTCTACCTCTGAGCTACACCCACAGCCCTGTTTTATTTTTTATATTGAAACAGGGTCTCCCTAAGTTACCACACATTCGCCTTGAAACTGTGATCCTCCTGTCTCAGCTTCCCAAAGTACTAGGATTATAGGTGTGCACCACTGAGCCCAGTACTTTATTATTCATACAACTACTTCAAAGGGTCTTTATATGGATTAAATGATAGGTATGCTGTTTAGAAACGTGCCTTGCATACATTGTTACATGTCTTAGCTGTCATTACTTGAATTAAAATTTCCAGCACCTCTAGACACTATGTGCTTCCTGATTTAATATAATAAGACATACCAAGCAACACCGCGGGAGTATCCTGCCCCCAAACCAGGAACCTATATTTAATCAAGTTTCTAATGTACATACCAATATACAGGAAATAAAAGAGAGGCAGACAAATAGCAAAACATATTGAATGGCACCACAAGAAGATGATCAGCTAAACCCAGAATATAACAAATTTTGCAGGACTAATGATTCATGTTCTTTAACAAATAAATGATATGCAAAACCAGTGTGCATGGGAGATAGGTGATGTTGCTCATTAAAAGAGATCTTAGGTCAACCAAATGAAATATTTTACCTGTTGTTTTTTTTATTTAGAAAGAGAAAATCAAACACAGGCTTTATACTAAATTATATTAAGAAAGTATTGTTACATTTGTCAATGATAATTCAATTATATTGTACATAAAACTCTTCATCTGTAAGAGATAACAGAAGTATTTATAAGTGGTAATTTTCCTGAGATCTAAGTTGAAATATTCCAAGAAAAAAAGTTGAAGAGATCATTGAAGATATAATGGCAAAACGTTGATAGCTGTGTCTGGGTGATGAGGACACAAGAGCTCACTATATGATTTTCTTTATATCTATATATGTTTGAAACTTTTCACAATAAATGTCAAACTTTAGAAATTCATTATCTATGGACTTAACAGTTGTTTGCCTTTGTCTGTTTGTACCAGTCATGTGTTTTATTCTACTTATGCAATTTAGTTAAATGTTATAATAATGAGATGCAAAAGAAAAAGCAGAATATTACTTATATAAAACTATACTAAATGCTTTGAATATATTTGATAAATATATTTGATAAATATTTGAATGAATATAAATATTTGATGAATATATTTGATAAATATACTCATCATATATTTGATGAATATAAATATTTGATGAATATATTTGATAAATATACTCATATCCAAAAAGATGAGTTTTAAACATAAGGTGGCTGTTGAAGTATGAGATATAAAAGTTTGTAAAATTTAAAAGGATTATACAATTGACCTGCTAATGAGTATATTAGTGCTCACTTCTCTTTATTGAAAACAGGAAATCCCTGAAAATGCATTTGGGGTGTGGTTTATGTCAGAAAGGTAACATGGAACTCCCATCAGCATACTCATATACAAATAAAAGGTCTTCAGATTTCAGTAGAAGACTTGTGAATAAATGAATATTTATATAATTTTAAATGATGAAAATTCTTTAGTTTACTTTAAATCTTTCCCTGTTTTAACTCTTTAAATAAACAAATACTAATCCCAATCAGGGCAGAAAAGAGAGACTTCTCTGCTTACAAGTGTGTTCTTCGTTGGAAGTTTCTGGACCACTTGTTAAGTCAGTACAGTCCAAAGGCTATTTCTGTTTCAAAATCCTGTTAAAATATTGGCTCAGGTCTTTAAATTAATTAACTAATTCATAATACAAAATTAAGCAGTATAAATTGAGAAAATGATATGTTTTACAGTTTTAATAATGAAAATCACGTGACCATGACTGTTGCTTCAATAAGCTATGTTTTGCATTTGTTCACAAACTATATAGTAAAATATACTGATATCAGCTAGACTCAGTAAGTACTATAGCTATGACAAGTTCTTTATTTATATCTTTCCTACTTAACAAAAGAATTGGCAAGAGCTAAAAATGAAAGTAAATGTTCATTTTAGTTAATTATAAGAAAGAAAATGCTTTTGAACTTTGCTCTAAAAGGAAAAAACAATGGCAAAAATAAGCTTCTTCCCCAAAGCCAAGTTATGTAAACTATTCAGTCACTATTATTACAACATAGCATAATTTAAATGTCTTTTCCTGTTAAAAATTACTGGTCTTTGGGCTGGAGATCTGTAGCTTAGTGATTGAATGTTTGCCTAGCACACACAAGGCCCTGGGTTCAATCCAGGGCAAAATAAGGGAAAAAAAATGGTCTTCATATTGTACAGCTGAGTAACAACAATAGCATAACTCTGAGTTTTATTCATATACTTTGGAGATTATAAGTGTAATCATAGAAAGCCACACCAATCCTGTTCTGTATGTTCTAATAAACTAAAATAGAAAAAAAAGTTTCTACTCAATTTTCCTCAATAAAATGTTTTTGTATATTTGATTTAATTATCGCTCCTATCTCAAACCTATTGGAAAATGTAACAAAGCAGCAAATCACTATAAAATAAATACATAATAGTGCCTAAAGCCCTGTCCTCTCATAAGTTTTAAAATGACATTGGTTGTTTATTTAGAAGTAGTAAAAATGTTGAAGCATATTATTCATATCTTTTGAAACAAAATAGAAAGCCTTATAGTTTCTCTAAGCCAAACTTTCATAATTATAAGAAATATTTAGGTATAGTAATTAAATCTGAGATTATTAATAAGCATTTAAAAATCAGAGAGTGCCTCTTCAAAAATGCAGTGGACTTTCATAACTGTGGTTTGGGAGCATCCCGAAACACGGTCACCGACATGAGGCCCTGAGCACTGTGGAGCTTCTCTGAAAACAGCCCATTTATTAAAAAAAAAAAGGCACTGTGGACTTATTTATCAATGTTAACACCTTGTAGGAAGAATCTGGGGAAGCAGATACACATACAACAATGTCATAAATTAACAAAAGCATTCTGAAGTGTGGTTTAGTATTAAGCCTTCTTTAATTTATATACGTCTGGAATACCACACATGACCTAAAGGGGATTTGGGATAAAATCCCAAAAGGCACAATCCCAAGCATAATCCTGAATTTTGAAATCCTGAACGATCAAATTCCCTAAGGCCTAAAATCCCTATAGTCTAAAATTCTTAAAGATCAAAATCCTCAAAATATAACTCTGGGAAAATTAATATTTAAATTATTTTAATATTTACATTTCTAAACAGGATTTATTTGAGAAACATAAAACACATCAGAGCACTTCATAGGCCATTTTACACAGTAAAATAAGCAATAATAACATACACAGTTTTCGAAGCATAAATACTCAAGTATAGTAATTATAGTTGCATGGTATAAACAGATGAATAGTATCATAAGAAAAAAGGTCAAAAAGTAAAATGTATAAATACATATCACTATGGTTGTTAATGGTGTGCACCCAACTTTGTAACTGTGGTCATCTGGTGTACTGTGGCTGACTAATTAAGTCTTTTGATGAAATTGATTCAAAACCACAACGGGGCACAACTGTATACATAGTAACCAAAAAAAAGCCAAGCCTCCAGAAATGTTATCTTTCACAAATACAAATGTACAAAAGGACATCTCTTCATCTACTGAGGAAGTTTTGGTGTTTTCACATATATGCACAATTTTAACATACAAAGTCAATGTTGTGACAATGCACTTCCAAAGAGTCATATTTGAAAAACAAAATGCATAGAATGAATTAGAGCTCTTTGAAAGTCTTTATACAATTTATAATTTCAGTATTGGAAATGATATGAAGATGAAATATATAGCATACTGAATTATAAAAAAATAGTGCTGACGCTTGTAATCCCAGTACTTGGGAGGCTGAGACCAGGGGATGCAGGTTCTCAGCCAGCCTCAGCTACTTAGTGAGGCCCTCTGCAACTTAGTGAGACCCTGTTTCAAAATAAAGAATAAAAAATAGGGCTGGGGGTGTAGCTGGGAGGTAGAATGCTCCTGGGTTCAATCCTTAGTACTGCAAAAAAAAAAAGAGTAAGAAATAACAAACCTAAAAAGATAATTTGACACATGAAAGAGTGTGTATGGGGATAGATGACAAGCAATTGCAAAGAGGTAGTCCATAAGAGCAGGTAACTTTCAGGATCATTACCTATAATTTTGAAGTCTTGCGTCCTGGTAAATAGCTGATTTTTCTTTCAGGGTGTGGCTCTCTTTGTAGAATACATTCAAGTTCACTTTCTACATGGCAGATCTTGCCCTTTAGTCCACTCAGACTCACCTCACCCAGCAATCTCTTCTAGAAACACCCTTACATGCACACACTCAAAAATAATTTCAGTTTCCAGGTATTCGTTCCACAATACACCTATTGGGTGTACAACTGAAGACGCACTAATCCTTTCTCCAGAATTTGGCATTCTACCCTGTGAGATAGCCCTTTTTTTCCAATGATAATTTCAGGGATTTGGACCTTTAAGATTTCAATGTTAGGGATTTTAATATTTTGGAGATTTTAGACTTCAGAGTTCTGATTTTGGGGGATTTCCAAATTGGGTATATGGTATTTGGGATTGTGTCTTCTGGGATTAAGATGGGCACATGGCATAGAGAAACACTGGATCCTAGTAATACAGCATGAACAAATATAAGAAAAATTTCAAAGAATATGTCCTGTGATTCAGAAATTATATTTCTGCAAACACAAATAAGATAGGTTAAATAAACTGTGGTATCTAGATGCAGGCATGTAATAAAGCCATACATATTTTCCTTCACATGTAAAGACTCCAAGAAATACTGTTGAATAAAGAAATAATGTCATAAAGTAGTATGAATAATATCCTTTCTATACAACTATTTTGTATACTATACAGATTCTTAAATTGGTTTAGACTCAAAACCTCTGACTCTTTCAAAACAGTAAATTAATTGCCAAATGATTTATAAGAATAAAGGGATAATTTCTGAGGCTTTGTGACCATAAGATTTTTTACCATGAAAGTCAACTAAGAAACATTAAATATGTAAGAATATAAAGGCAGAATGCAAACTTGGTATTATAGAAGTGATCTGGTTTAACTATATTATGTAATTAAGCAGCTATAAAAATAATAATTATCTATCAGTAAATGGGAAGCATTATAGCACAGGATTTGGAATCACAGACCTTGTTTAGAATCTGTTTTCTGAGCCAGGCGCGGTGGCACACACTTGTAAACCCAGTACTTGGGAGGCTGATACAGGAGGATTGCCTGTTGGCAGCCAGCCTCAGCTACTTAGGCCCTCTGCAACTTAGTGAGATTCTGTATCAAAATAAAAAATAAAAAATAGGGCTGGGGGTGTAGCTCGGAAGTAGAATGACTCTAGTTTCAATCTCCAGTTTCGCAAAAAAAAAAAGAATGTGTCTTCTGTCCCATGATATATGTCCATGGTTTTTAACCTCTGTGTTCTATCAACTTAATCATAGATACTAACTATAGGGCTGTTATGAATATTAAATAATACATATAGTACCTTCATATTAATAAGTATTCAATCACTTTAATTGGTAGCTCTTATTACTAAATCCTTATAAATCAGAAAATATATTTTATAAAATATTTGAGGCCTTTTTATCTTTAGTATTTTACATTAAAATTCTCAACATGAAATGTTCCTTTTCCAAAAAAGGAGGCTCAATCACTTTTCATGATTAAGTGTTAAATAAAAGGGATTTCTCATGTCACAATGAATTTGTCAATCCTAAGCCATGCTAAGAACCTTAAATGGTTCACCTTTGACACTAAGAAAACAACCTTGTCTTTGTATAACCCAAAAATTCAGGAATTCCATTTTATTCATAATACTTTGTTAAAGAAATTTAGAAAGATTCAGAAAATTTGAAATAATTTTACAGTAAATACCTTTATATCTACTACCTGGAGTCTACCACTAACATATTACTCTCCTTGTTCAATTGTATTGGTATTTATCTCTACATTCTCTCATAGGGCTGTTTTTGTTGTTTTGCTTTGTTTTTTTGCATCCAGAGACAATGTGCCACTGTCCCAGTTCTTTTCATTTTTTATTTTGAAACAGGGTCCAATAAATTGCACAGCCTGGCCTTGAATTTGTGATCCTCTTGCTTCAACCTTCTGAGTAGCTGGAATTACAGGCCAATGACACCTTAGATTATAGGTGTAGACCTGGTGTGTCACAGTTTTTTAAATTAAGTTTTGTATTTTGAGATAATTGTTAGAAGAAATAACATAGCAAAATCTCCTGTATCTATTACCCAGATTTTACTATTTTTCAAAATTACAAAATATCACAACCAGGATATTGACATGGATACAGTTACAATATAGACCACTTTAATCAGGATCCCTCATGGTGCCCTGTCATAGTCCCACTTACTTCCCTCCCACACCTACACCCTCTTTAACCCCTGGCAACCACTAATCTGTTCTCTATTTCTATAATTTTATCATTTCAAGAATGCTATAGGAGTGGAATCATATAGTAGACAGAGTAGGTGGTGTATGGTCCCTCGCTTACATTGAAGCTTCTCTCTCTCTCTCTCTCTCTCTCTCTCTCTCTCAACTGCTCATTAGAGAGAGGTCAGAGCCCCTCTGGTCATAGATTTGTATATTTCAAGTGATACAGAGAGTTCAAGAAGCACACGGGGAATAAGTCCACTGAACTATAAAACCTCATGTTTCTTACTCCAAGTAGTGGGAAATAATTTTTCTGCAATTAGTTTTCCTAGTTGTATTTCCTTCCTTTCTGTGATTGGTTATATGCAAATTAGCAAATCCTAGCATGATCTTTCATGATTAGTGCATATGCTGGCTCTATCACCCCCAGTCAATTGGTGATGAATTTTACAAATACACATAGTAGACAACTCTAATATACAGATGAGAAATGAGGACTCTCACTGACGTGTAGGCAGTAATGGTGTTGAGACAGTGTTATGCCCAAAAATGGAACTTGGTATAGAAACTTATACATTCCATAATAACCTTCTAGAAAACCAGCTAAGGAGCACTCTCTGCCATCATTTATGGCCATGAAAATAGATACCTGATCCAGGATCCTTTGAAATGTCACCAATTTAAGTACATCTTAGATGGGACGATGATTTACATGTTTAGAGAGCTTTTTTCCAATTTTAAGACTTTTCTGCCTACACACATAACTCCTACAAGAAATCATAAAATGCCCATCTAACTATTCTCATTTGGAAAGTGAACTATGAATAGATAGCCGCAACAGACAGAATACGAAGCCAAGACTTTAGAAATGTACCCCAGCCATCTAGATCTCTCCACTAAATGTCAAATTAAAAAAAAATAGAAATGTAACAAAAAGGTAAGCTGTCCACCAACCAAATGCATTTTGTTTTGCAAATGCTTTTGAAGCCCTTAGTCTATTCAGAGAGGTCAAATATACAAATGAGAAACTTGGGCAAAAAGTGTTTGATATAATCTAAGACAAATATACTATGTCTCAGAATAAAGAACTTAATTTACCAAAAAAACTAAACATTTTGAGTTAAACTATTAAAATTTCATATCAGAAAATTAATTTTAAACTGCTTTAAAGTTACTTGAACAAAATTTCAGCACCAATAGTATCTTTGCATTGTGAAATTAATAGATTTTATAATGACATATCTCAAATATGATAGAGGAAATAAACAGTATGACTTGTATGTAGGAATTTAAAGAAAGCTAGTTTCCCAGAGTTCTAAAATGTTTTAAGCCTATCAAAAAATGTGTTTTTTACATCTTTCCCACTTAAGGGTTCCAAATACCTATAAATTTTTAACTCTATCTCCCCACGCTCCATAAATTCTCTTTTTGGAACCTTTCTGATGCATGGATTTGATCTATGTACAATTCAACTAAAAATTAAATGCACACTTCAAAAACTCTAAATCTTTTACAGTTGTGCAGTTGAAGTTGGAAGAACTTGTATACAAGTATTTGAAAGTATATAAACCTTCCATGTAAGCTGGAAAACAAGAGGCACAGTACTTTTTCTTAAATCTGTCCTAAGGGATTTTGTTAAAATAGTATGCTCTTTCAGAAATCCCACTTATAATAGATATTTCAAAGGAAAAAAAATTCCAGTGTAAGACTAATAGTCAATAATAACTTTACTACTACTAGTAAAAATAAGTGTGATTAACTGGTATCTTTTTTCAGTCTTTCAAAATTCATTACACATCTGGTATCTCAGTTTATCCTTAAAAACTCCCTGTGAGATGGATGGTTTTATCTCTTTTTTTTGATAACTGAGGGAACTAAGTTATGCAGAGATTAAATCTTGGGGCCAACAGTATTGTATGTTGTGCTAGGGAGCAATGACTTTGCAATGGAGTAAGACCAGGACACACAACTTCTAGCTCTGGGGTCACCTGATAGGTAATGAAAGATTCAAAGCTAGCCAGTGTTAGTGAGTGTTCAAAATCTGGCGATTGTTAAGTGTTTACTTATATAATTCTGCAAAATATCAGTCTCTTTTATCATTTTACCATCTCCATTCCATAATCACAGAAACAAGTTCAGTCTGAGAGTAGTCTGTCTTGTTATATCCAGTAAATGGTAGATTTTGGCACAATACAAAGTTCTTTCCCTAGGAGAAACAATTTAAAGCTAGAAATAATTCAAATGCTAAGATATGCGCTCCTTCCCTACAACCTGTCTGCATAGATGCTTTCTTATTTAAGGGAAAAGTCAAAAGAACCCAAAACACCAGGCAAATTTGGGCCAAATCTGTAATGCTTTATTTTGATATTCCTATGCTTCTTCCTAGCACTAAATTAATAGCCCAAGGCCTGAAGGCACTGCTACAGAAGTTGCCCCTGGAGGCTGAAGCATGCCAGCAGAAGGGCAGATTTTAGCAAGAGGAATGTTCACTGTATTTGATGATTGTTTAGCTGACTACGTTGTAGATAGGCTGAGAAAAGCCAAAAACATTGTTTCCCAGAGTGAAGGAACTTTCTGCCCAAAAAAGGGGGATTTCATTCAAATCACTTGGAAAAACACTGCATTCTGGAACCTTCAGATCCTCGGGTTGCAGTGCATATACAAACAGAAAAAGCTCTGAATAGTATTGCGGAACAAAGGCCTGGTTCACTTAGTTTGAGCTTTTCCCAAGTGTAAGACCTATTAATATTCCATGCAACAACTTCTGCTGTTTCAGACTTGACTCTGAAAATAATCTAAGTATGAACCACACTGTACTTTTCCTATATGATAATTACCACATAGTGGGAACTTTAGTATATTTTTTTCGAGGTATCAACCTGTAATGCATTATTTAAAAGTATAGACAAGGAATAGTCTGAGGGCAGGTGAGACTAAATGGTATAATCCCTGATTACAGCTGATAGATGCCTTAGGAGTTTTATCATCCCTCTCCATTTAACTCCAAAGAAGTTAAAGCTAAGAGGAATTGAGAACCTGCTTCAAGGACAGAGGACTCCAGAAAGTAGGTGTACTGGTAAGTGATTCCCTCTCATCACCAGACATGGCCACGTGCCTCTATGCAGAGGGGTATGTTGAGACACCCCCTGCACAGCCTGAAATTCTCTGCTGGTCTAGTCCAAGTCCCAAAGAAACAATTTCCTTAGCCACCAGGGGTAAGGCTAAGGAACAATACCTCTTAGGATCACAGAATATTACCTCAGGATACTGTTGCTCTGCCCTCTTGTTTTGCTGCTTTTGTTTTTACAAAAGGAACCATTCAAAAATTCTCAATTATAAAAGAAGAGAAACCATCCAAAATATCATGGTCAGGCTGCAATTTTCAGCACAAAATGTTTGTAATGGGAATATCAGGCAGGTATCTGACATCCTAAAATGTTTGTTTCTAACCTAATATACCACAATTTTTCCCCAACTACCATATTGACAGGCATCTACAACACCCAGGAATATTTCTAAATTTAATAAGAATAATTTGGAGAAAAAAATTAAGTACTTTTCATCATACCTACATAGAGAGCGATTTTAAGTAGTTTTCTAAAGAAAATACATATAGATGTGTGTGTGTGTGTGTGTGTGTGTGTGTGTGTGTGTGTGTATCTTGGAACTCAGTAGGGAATTTCAAGTTTCTGCCTATGTAGTAATACTAAACTAAATATATCTCTACATATTACCTAAATATTTCTCTATCTACATATGTTATATATAGGTAAATATGTCAAAACTAAAAGTATAGTTGGTTGGTATTAGTGAATTCTCTTTCATGCCATCTTTCAGTTAAAAGGAATGCAAGTTTTTCTCAGAGTTGATTTAGTAATTATATAATTAAGAAATTAATCTGGTTTGGATCATACATGGTAAAGAGTAGAGTGATGAGATCACGTGGATCCCTCTGCTGTTCAATCTATTATTTGGTATCCTTTGTTCTCAGCCAGCCACAGGACAAAGTACTTTTTGATGATTTTTTCACCAGGTAGTACTTTATGCAGCCACTAGTCTCTTACTGTCTAGTTGCACTTCTGAAAATTATTTTCCAAAATCTGTCTCCCTAAGGTTCCACTCATCACAGAAGGCAACAACATCTACCACTCTCTGCATTTATATCTCTCAATTCCCACATCACTCTCTGACACAGCCTTCCCTGGTTTTAATTTTCCACATTCCCTCACCCACATACAACCCTATACCTCCTTACTCAATGGAAGTCAAACTTCCCAGAATCCTTTCATATTCACCTCCACAACCATACATTCAGTGGATCTGCACACCACCACTAAAAGCAGAATGAGAAAAAGACCTTCCGCATCCCCATTCCTTTGATTTTCTACATCCTCAGATCCCTTTGCTACGGATACAGTGCCAGGCACATTGAAAACCACAGACCTGCATCCAGACATCTTAAAAATAAGATGCTGTTGCTTTCCTTTAACTAAATTCTTTTTCCTGTTTTCTGTTCATCTCTTACCTTTGCTTTTACAACTTATTATCCACATTTGATTGAGCACCACTGATATGATTTATGCCTTTGGCAGGAAGAAGAAGATGGGGTGGGGGCTGGAGGGCAAGGCTCATTCCTAGAACCAGCCTTTCTTACTGCCCTGACTTGATCCCATCCATCTGTGCCTTTTTTGAGGGCCTTTCACTCAAGTCACAAATCTCTCGAAAATATGACCTTGAAAATGCTTTCTCATCCCCAGTTACTTTTATAATTTTAATATTTAAAGGCATTAAAAGCATAGTCAGGTTCATAAAATTACTCTGCATCAGAGTTTATTTTTGTTATGTCACCATTTCTTAACTGGGCCATGACAAGAGTGTGATACCAATTTTTACTCTCCACTATTTTGTTATCCTTCAAGCAGAACATATAAATTGATACCCAGGTCAAGGAATCCTGAATATTTGCACAGATATATATTTAATTAAAATCATGACTTTTGTGGTGCAGGTGTGGGCTTCCTCTAGTCATCTAAGCTCTCTAGGCTTCATTTTCCCCACCTACAAAAAAAAAAAAAAAGCCAGGGGAAATGCTGCTTATGCATAAAACACTTTGAGCTCCCCAGATGAAAGCTCACATATGTAAGCGTGATGCGTATTTATTGCCTCTTCTCTGATGAAAAGTGGCAGCCTTCTGCTTGAAATGGGATTAGAAATTCTGACTATAACAGAGAAGAGAGAAGCACAAATGAGTAACAAGCAGTCAGAATAAATAAAATTGAAAAGATGGAGAGCATTCCTTTTACAAAAGGAACATCAGTTGTAAAACTTGTGGTTTAATTTGGTATGCTTTCCACTTTTAAAAAATTGGGCTCAACTGCATGTATAATGAGCTACAAGCAGAAGGTACATCCAGTAGTACATGAATAAAAAATGACCTTTTCATTTGCTCTTCCGTAGCTTGGCCTTCCTATATTATTAAAATATAATGTATTAAAGATTAAGTAAGCATATTAGCATACAGGCATCATGCTTCTGTGGCCATGGATAAGAGGGCTATCCAACAGGAAACTAAAAATCCTTGTATATAAAATTCATATTTTAATAGTATAAATATCAATGTAAAAAGAACACAAACTCTTCTAACAACAATTAAAGTCGGTTATTCTATCAGGGATGGGAATAGGATGCAATGAGGAGAGACTTCCTAAAGGGAGCCAAAAATATCACCACAAACTCTTCAGCTGCTGGGAGTGAGTTGAATTCCATGTTATAAGAAACAGATTAAACAGATAGACTCCCTGGCCTAATGAAATGTAACACTCTCAATCTAGGAATTAAAATATTAAAGCAATCTTCACACCAATATTTTTTGACAAATGGCCTATTTTCTCACATTTATTCCTTTCTATAACTTATTTCCCTTTCTGTCTTACTTTTGAAATATAATACATAGATTTGTAAAGTACGGAGTTTACAAAGAACTAATTGCAAATACATAAACAACATGAGATTAGCAAATTCTAAAGGACAAGGCTTTCCTTTAGCCTCATTATGTAAACAATGCAAGTTCACACAAAAGTTGGTGCTCAGAAAAGCGAAGAGTAGGAAGAAAAGTAATCCTACGAATCTAATGCAGTTGCTGGCCACTTCTCATCTATTTCCTTTTCTTGTTTTCCAATATGCAGCTATTTTATTTTCTTCTGTGTTTTTTTTCTTTCCTGTATCTCATACACTGTTGCACTTGAGACACAATGTCATATGCTCTTTTCAGTTAATATGTCAATAAGCATTTTATACCTGGAACGTATGTTTTTCTTTTTTATTTAAAGTTCACTTTTTTTTTCTCTTCAAAAAACTGCTCTCACAATGGAAAGCTGATATTCTTAACTGTACAAAGAGGAGGTGCAAGTGAACCCAGAATTGATGCCATTTATCCTAGAGATTGTCCCCAGGGTTTGAGAAATGGCGGTGACAATCTTATGTGAAGCACTGTCACCATCAATTCTCAAATCCTGTGCCTTAGTATCTAAACGTAGAGAAAGACCAGAATTTCTCCTAGTTAACTACCCAAGAATTTAGCCCCATATCTCAATTATAAGAAAGCCTCAGGTGAGGTTAAATAGAAGGTAAAAACTATACAATAATTTCACCTTAATTGAACTTTCAAAAGCGTGAACTGTCAGTCTTTCTCTACATCAGTTCCTGCACCCTCATAGCCCCTCAGCCTACCACAGTTAACATGTAAGGAAACAAGCCTAATCTTTAAACTACTATTCCTAATCTGCCAGATGCACAAGGGAAGGATCTGAGTATATAAACTACAACTTAAGTGTATATTGATGAGAAAGTCTATCATATATCATTAAACTGAGTAAAAATCTTGCTTATGTTTAAAAAATTATGTAAGCTGGAAATCATACAAAAAGGTATACTTAATTGCAAACCTGGGGAAAAGCAAACCTTTCCTTTTTAAATGATAAAAATACAAAACAGACATTTATAGCAGACATGCCTTTCTTTTCTCTGTTGTTTCCTTGGATGAAATGCAATAGTGATTTTTTTAAAAGACAGTTTGCTATGAATAAAATTTATCATCTACTGATGCATTATTTCTCAATTTCTTTTTCATATTATCTCTCGGAGATAAATGGCAATAACAAAGACACATTAAAATGACACTAAAAGCAGCTTTTTATAGTTTTAATTATTTTTTCCTTTTTGGTAATAAAAATAATGGGGCATGTTTGCATGTTTTATATATTGAGAAACAATAATACTATTTAAATATTCATAATTGCAGAGATAACTTTCACTTGATATTTTGAAAATGAAATGGATTGCTTCTGGCCCCTTAATATTATGCCCTTTTTATTAATATATATTGCAGGCACACCTATATTTGTGTCAGTCAATCAGTTATTGTACTTTTTAGCCTATTCTGAATTACTCTGCATAAAGATAATTTTCTTTTATGAGTCCATAAAGTTTCACTTTCTGAGAAATAATTTCACCATTTGTAATGTAGATAATGAGCACTGGTTTTTCTACTTTCTTGGGACCTGAATCTTATCAAAGCGAGATGCATATTTTGTTCACCACATATCCAGGGTCTCCTCGGCCTTGGATTTTAGTCTATGAAATAAAGATTGAAGATATTAAACTAAAATCTAGGATAGAAGGGATGCTGGCTGGGTGGCGAACAGCACATGCATCTGCTTTGCGGCAGTCAAGGAGAAGTGCCGTCCGCAGGTGCCAGAGAGCAGCTCGGAGGGGTCCCTTAGGGCAGCACTTCAGCTGGGGCACAAGAGTCAGAAGCCAGTTTTCACCTTTGTACCCCAGAAATTAGTTTATTCTTACAGAAAAGTTGAGAAGAACTAATGAAAACCAAACTTCTACATAATGCTAATATATTAACTTAGAATGAAACGTTACTGTAATGCAAGCTGAATTGCTGGCCTTGCCAATTAGTTATTCTGACCCACTCAGAAACTGATAGTCCAGCGTTCATGTGGTGGGCGGATTACACCTAAAGGACTTGGTGACTTTCATCATGTAGTTCCCAGGCTAAACAACTCAGAGAGTTTTATATGGCCCTTTCTTCAGAGTTTCTCATTTGGGCTGCTTCTTTTTAATCTAAACTTTTAAACTTAATTTTAGACATTTTTGTTTTCATTTTTTAAAAGTTGTATAGGTGCACTATAATTATACATAATAGTGGGATTTCTTGTCACATATTTGTACATGCACAGAACATAACATAATTTTGTCATTTTATTTAGTTTTTGATAAATATTTTATAAAAGCGACGACAGTAAGATAGTAAAAATGAAATCTACCTCTCTTCCTCTGCTATCCTCAGACACTCAGTTTCTCTCCCTGAAGGCTATCCTATTAGCAATTTCTGGAATAGCCTTCCACAGGTAACCTATGAATTTATAAATATATTATGTGTATGTATGTGTGTATTATATATATATATATATATATGCATGTATGCATTTATGTATGTGTACAATCTGCTTCTCTATAAGCCATACTATAGCATACATGCCATTTCTACATTTTACTGTCTTTTTTTAACATGCTTTTATTGGTGCATTGTAGTCTCACATCACAATGAATATCTATTTGATGTTAACATACATGCACACAGCTCTTAGTGTCCCCCCCACCCATATGAAGTACCAAGAATGATGTTGGTATATTCTCACATGTACACATTGTTTATGATAGTAATTCCACTGATTCACTTCTTTTTTGCCCTTCCCATTCCCTTGTATCACTTCCCTTGCCCCACTGAAGGTTCTCCGTTATCAACCAGAGTCCCTTGTGTGTCCCCACTACTCCCTAGGTTACACATATTAATGAAAACATATGTCCCTTCTTTTTTTGTGATTGACTGATCTCACTTAACATAATGTTCTCCAGATCCTCAGATCCTTCCATGTTCTTGCAAATGCTGTTATTTTGTTCTTCTTTACTGCCGAGTGGAATTCCATTGTGTGTATTTCCCACAATTTTGTAATCCACTCATCTGTTGATGGACACCTAGCTTGGTTCCATAGTTTGGCCACTGTGAATTGTGCTGCTATGAACATGGGTATGCATATATTACTGTAGTTTTCTGGTTTCAATCCCTTTGGTATGATACCCAGTAGTGGTATAGCCAGATCATATGGTGGATTCATTCCCAGTTTTCTGAAGAATCTCCACACTGATCTCCATAGTGGTTGAACTAGTTTGCAATCCCACCAACAGTGTAGAAGACTCCCAATTTCCCCACATCCTCACCAACATTTGTTATTTGACTTCTTAATGACTGCCATTCTAATTGGGGTGAGATGAAATCTTAGAGTAGTTTTGATTTGCATCTCCCAGATTGCTAATGATGTTAAACATTTTTTCATGTATCTATTGGCCATTTGTATTTCTTCTTTCATGAAGTGTCTATTCATTTCAGTTGCCCACTTCTTGATTGGATTATTTGTTTTTTTAGTGTAAAGTATTTTAAGTTCTTTGTATATCCTAGATATTAGACCTCTATCAGAGGTGAACTTGTTTCTGTATCTTCTATTCTGTTCCACCGGTCTATGTGTCTGTTTTTGTGCCAATACCATGCTGATTTTATTACTATAGCTCTGTAGTACAATTTGAAGGCAGGAAGTGTTATGCCTCCTGCATGGTTCTTATTGCTGAGAATTGCTTTGACTATTCTGGGTCTTTTGTTTCTCCAAATAAAATTAATGACTGATTTTTCTAGATCTGTGAAAAATGATGTTGGTATTTTGATAGGGATTGCATTGCCTCTGTAGATCATTTTTGGCAGAATGGCCATTTTGTTAATACTTATTCTGCCTATCCAAGAGCAGGGGAGATCTTTCCATCTTCTAAGATCTTCTTCGATTTCTTTCTTCAGTGTTCTATAGTTTTCATTGTAGAGGTCTTTTACCAACTTCATTAAGTTTATTCCTAGGTATTTGATTGGTTTTGAAGTTATTGTGAATGGAATTGTTTTCTGATTTTTCTGTCAGTGGATTCATGGTTAGCATATATGAAAGCTACTGATTTTTTTAGGTTGATCTTGTATCCTGCTACTTTGCTGAATTTGTTAATCAGCTCTAGTAGATTTTTGGTTGAGTTCTCTGGGTCTTCTAGATATAGGATCATTTAAAAAATTGGGGAGATGTATATTGCTGGCATCACTGTCTTATCATAATCCTTAAAAGGATTGATCATCATTGTTATAATTTAATACTAAAGTTACTTCAAACAACTTATATAATTCTTGAGAACTATAATACCATCTCTTTTTAAACTCTATATGAAATTTCTTAAATAAAGCAAAATATATAAAATACATAGGAGGTGTATAATTGTATCTAAAACTTGAGGATAATGCTAAATATTAAAATGTTCCTTCCTTACATATCATATTAAAGGCAAGGGCCATTTTCCTCCATTTTGTTATTTTATCTTTTATACCAACTTGCTTATTTTCACAAAGCTGTCACTTGTTTATATAACTACGATGTTTACCTAAAGTAGTATATAAGAATTCATCCTTTTGATTCTCAATTTTTCAAAACACAAAAGATATGCCTCTAGAGTATAAATTTCTCACTGGTACAAAAAACAAATGTGACAGTTATATCTGAAATTAAATAAAATTTATGAATCTTGAAATAAGCTCTGAACATTTAAATGTAAATACTAAATAATAGTTTAAATTAAAATATATTATATCCTATAAATGAAATTATTTATTTGCTGAAAAATGAACTATTAATTCCCTTCTTACATTTAAAACAAATCAAGGTTATATTACCATATAACCTTGAATCTACATTAAGTTTTAAATAAATGGCCTAAAACACACTCTAGGATATATTTTATATTTGTTGAATGAATATTCTAATAGAAATGGGATGGATGTCATTAATAATTCATACAACATATAAAGAGACTCATTGTATAACATTATAGGGTTTTTTGTGCCCTATTAATACTGTGGTATTATTTGTATCATGTGAAAACAGCCTTCTTATGTACCTCACATTATTTTATTGTTACATGTATACTTCCTTTACCTTCCTTCTGGAAACATACATCATTTTATTCCTATTAATAAGTACAAAACTCCATGTGTAATAGGAGTTCAATAAACATTGAATGAATAAACTAACATGTAAAAAAACACTCCTAAAGTAAGTGGTAAAATGAGAAAAATCACTCCTATATGTGACTAGAAAACAAAAATGTAAAGTACTAATTATATTTACTAGACTGTCAGTTTCTATAATCTAAAACTAGAGGACCTCTAGATTGCATGGGCCCATTCTAAGGCCTTAGAGAAGTCCTCCTGTTTATTCACATGGTCAAATATGTTCATAAATTTTTATAAGATATCTGAACTACCATAAAGATTATTGCACATTTAGGACCTAATTTTGGATCTGTAAATTTGTGTTTGATTTCTTAAGGGGTAGAGGGCAAGTTATAAAAGTGACAGGCCCCACAAACTTAGATCTCCTCCTCTGTATTTTCCTGGTACGCTATGTATACATTTATAGGAGAACTGGAACTAATCCAACATTTGGGCCGGTAACAAAAATTTAGTTTATTTTCATAAATACCTGCCATTTATTGAAAAACAAAAATATGGTTAATTCTAAGTTATAGGCTGAGCACATTATTCTGAAGCACAGTTTATAATCTAACAAATCATGTAGTGAGATCTCAATTATGTATCCGCACATTTTCTCAAATTGCAGTTTTCTTTTCTGGTAATCATGGTTGGACATTTACTGACATTTAACAGCTGCTCTACTATGTATATAAAAATATATATTTTACTACATGTGCTAATATTTCACATTTACTCACATTTCAGATAGTCTAAGGTAATTGAGAAGAACTGACCTTTGATGTCACTTTTTAAATTCTTTACATTTTATTCACCACGTGAAAATATCACAAAGTTGCTGAATATTGCCCATATGATCTAACATGCTTTCTTGAAAAATGTGCATTAATTAAAATATACACATAACATTCAATTTTCAGTTAAATATTTTGACATATTCATTCTACTAAAATATCAAAAGTCAATTATCATGAAAGCACTATGAAATACTTTGAGTCAAAGATGTTTTTGTTAAAGCTAGCCCCCAAAAAAGTTCTTTTTACACCAATAAAATATAAATACTCCTAATTGCTAACAGACTTTTTCTGACAAGTGTTAGCCCAAAAATGAATGCTTACTGCCTATGCTAAGCAATGGATGCCTGGAAAATAGCATTTACATTGGAAACACTGACACCGTTCAAAACAAAAACCAAGAAGAAAATATCAAACATGTACAGCAGTACTAGCTAATGGGGCGACTAGAATTCTCTTGGCCTTGGAATGATGTAAGAAAAATACTTAAAGAATATCTGATTCCACTGAAAACAAATCATCAGATAATTCAGTGAAAACAAGTACCTGAAGTTGTGCATGCAATGTTACACACACACACACACACATACACATACACACATACACACATCTCACAGTCTATAGGAAGAAATATTTTGGTCCTTTTCATAAGACATTTGTTATTTTAGAGCAAAGCTACGAAAAATAAGAAAAACTACACAGAGAACATGTCCTAAAATTTATGGCAGAATAATGTCTACTGCAACTACAACATTATTTGCTCTCCCCTTTTGTATTCTGTATCTACATTAAGCCAGTGACTTTGTATTTTAATGGTGGATATTAGGAGACTAACATGCACAAGACCCTAGGTTCAATCCCTAGTACTGTGAAACAAAACCAAAAGATGGATGTTAAAGAGTTAAGAGAACAGAACTTAACTCAGTGATTTGGCATATAGCTCAGGCTACTCTGGAATATGTATTTTATTTTGAAAATAGGAATATTAAGGACAAAATTTTTCAAATCAAAGAAGATAATGAAAAGTGAGTACTATGTGCAAGGAAACAAGGGAAACACTTTAAAATTTTTCTTTTGAGAAAATCATTTAAAAGGACAACTTTTCTTATCTCTGTTAATATGCATTCATGTATGTGTTCACATCATGCCAACAGTAGGCAAGAATAGAAAATAAAAAAGAACTCACAAGTAAAAGTCACAAAGGAAATAATTCTCATTAAAAAGCAAGATTCTAAGCTGGGCGTGGTGGTGCACACTTGTAATCCCAGTACTTAGGAGGCTGAGACCATAGGATCCGGGTTCATGGTTAGCCTCAGCTATTTAATGAGGCCCTCCGCAATTTAGTGTGACCCTGTTTCAAAATAGAGAATAAAAAATAGGGCTGGGGGTGTAGCTCGGAGGTAGAATGCCCCTGGGTTCAATCCCCAGTACCACAAAAAAAAAGCAAGATTCTATAACCTGTAACTCAGGAAATCATAGAAGAAAGCTTCCTGCTAATCCAAGAAGAAAAGGAAGACTTTTCCTTCTGCCCATATCGGTTGCAGTTGGTTAAGAAAGAAGCCGTATTTCTCTTGATTTCAAACGAAGTCATGCCCCATACAGCTGGAGGAAGAAATGAGAGTTGACAACTCCTTATATATATCTTTCTAATTTGAAAACCTTTCTCACACAGATGCGTGAAACCAAGTTCTTTCATGCTAATAATTTTTTTCACTTTATATTCTAAAGTACTAGCTGTAATTATTTTGAAGTTATATACAGCACTCCAGTGGTCAAATAAAACTAGTCTGTAGAAACAATCTTACAAAGACAATTACCCATCCAACTTAGTTGGTTGATTTTTCTATTGTTCTAGGATATTTCTTTGGACATGTGACATATATTTCAAATTAAAATATTATGCATTAAAACAGCAGATTGAGTAGAAGTATTTCTTCATGTAACAGATTTATAAATGAATCCATCAATGTTAGAAATCTCATCATAAATTAATATGCTCACTATGCCATTCCATTATATCCAATAAGATCCTGCAAAGCCAAATTCCGCAAAAGAGTCAATAACACATGCAATTTTAAGGCGCTGATCTGGTTAATGATGGTTTCCTTCAGGACTGCCTTCATCTTCAAGAAGTATGATAGCTCTTAAAAACTATGGTCATGCTCAAAGACATTAACTCTTAAAGATACTTTTAACAGCTCTTTTCTATTTCTAAAAATAGTATCTTTCATGCTGGCAAATGAAAAGACCTTTTCATGATTGCATGAAGAAACTGCCATGAAATGAAAACTGAAAAATTATAGTGTTTTCAAGTCACCAACAGAGTTTACTTATGCTATAAATGCTTTGAGCCCATCTCACAAGATGCATCTGCTTATCCTACTATCGTTTCTATTGCATAAGTCAAAACAGTACTCATTAGTGTAAACTCATTAGGGTAAACCAAATCTCAGTTGCAAGCATCTCAGCACTTCTGAAAACATAGATATAAAGATACCCAAGTTAATGTCACTTAATTAAATATATATAGTTTTCTTTGGACAGTTTTTTCTAACCCTGGTCCTTATTATCTGGACTAGTGAGATTAGGATAATTTAGGGCTGAATAGTTTCAGAGTGCAGCAGAGCATAAAGCCTTCTAAGACTGAGAGGTCCAAACCCAGAACACCCACCACCATGTAACTACCACTGGGAACTGCACTTTAATTTGCAGCAGGATTTTAAGGAAACTCTTTGGTATAAATAAAAGTGAATCCTTTTAAGTTATTTTATAAATCTTTTAAATTTAGTAACTGCAGAAGAAGCAGATAAGCCATTGCCTCAACACTTTTATTTTTTTTAAACAAAAAAATATGGTTTCCTGATGGAGAGAAAAACTGTCTCAGCTAATTAGGAGCAAAATAAAATGTCTCGAAGTCAATTTGTGACAATATCATATGTTATTGAGACACGAATGGCACTCCTGGCTTAGGTCACACTGCTGGATGAGCTCAGTTCTCTCACTGCAAGTCCCAAAGTGTAATGGTTGGCTTGGCTGCCAAAACATGCACTTTAAAATCCTGTTTCAAAAGTAGCAATGCAGGTTCCAAGATTCCCATGACTCTACTACATTCGACCTATTGGTATGAAGTGTTTAGATACAAGGCAATGAAACAAAATCTGTAACGGAAACTACCTACGTCAGGACTCAAGATGAATTGAAAATCAGAAACTTGGTGTGTCATATATCTCCCATGTGGCCTCACATGATGACTGGAGCCTCCAGTTGTGAGGGTGGCTTCACTGAAGTGCACGCATTTCTCTTTGTGCCAATCTCAATTCAGATCCAAATGGACACCATTGTGATTCCAGGTCACCTGCCCCCATCCCCTCCCCTTCCCTTTCATCCCCTCCATGTCCTTCTTTCTCCACCTCTCTCTCTCTCTCTCTCTCTCTCTCTCTCTGTCTCCTCCCACCTCTTTTCCTTCTCTTAGCCTCTCTGTTTCTCCATGCTCAAGTTTTCCAAATCCTAAAATGAACTCCCCTTATTCTACTTTCCCCTGCAGTCATCAGCACATTTCCCTGTACCTTCTTGTGTACAGGCCAAGTCATTTAAACTCACTGCCCTTTCTTTCTCATTTCTTTTGTTTTGTTTTGTTTTGTTTTTGCGGTACCGGGCATTGAACGCAGGGGGGTTCTACCTCCGCGCTACACCCCCGGCCCTATTTTTTTTATACTTTATTTTGAAACCGGGTCTCACGAAGTTGCGGAGGGCCTCACTAAGGAGAGAGAGAGAGAGAGAGAGAGAGAGAGAGAGAGAGAGATAGGGAGAGAGCGCGAGAGAGCTGAGGCTGGCTGCGAACCCGGATCCTCCGGTCTCCACCTCCCAAAGTACTGGGATTACAAGCGTGCGCCACCACGCCCGGCTTTCTTTCTCATTTCTCACTACTCATTGGTACACTAAAATCTAGTTTCTATCCCCTACATTTTTTAGTACTGTTCTACTAAAACTGACTAAATCATAGATTTTCTTAAATTAAAAGCCTAGGTCAGATTCTCATCCCATACAACTTCTGCAGAATCTGAATTTGCCAAATTTCTCCTTCATGAAAACAACTTCTCTGACAGCATAAGATCCTTTCCCTAACTTTCTGGTTGCTTCTTAGTTGGCTAACATGCTGTTAGTACAATGGCTCTGCCTGATGAACTCCTGAATTCATCCCAGACACTGATCCTTAACCTTCATGCCTACAGTATGTGTCTGCATAGATTTCATTTGAAATTTCACATGTGTAAAAGTAATCATCTTTATCCCCTCATACTTAACTTTGCCTATAGGTTCACTTGACAAAATATAAAGAGGTCAGAACACACCAAAAAAACTTAGTAATACCCCCAATCCAATATATTGTTTAAATGAGATAGTTATTGCTAGAATATCAAGTATGAGCAATAGCAAGACAACAATAATCCTAGAGAGCATGACCAAGAAATCCTCAACCATACCTTGATTTCAAGCACTAGCAACACTTCTAAACTTATTCCCCATTAATTGTTCTGCATTAGAACCATTTTAGATGTCTAAAGGAAGGCTAAGGTACACACTTATCCTCTTGAAACATGAAATACCCTGCTTTTAGAAGAAAGATGTCAGAGAACTACACAAGTAAAAAGATCACACCTGAGGTGAAAAAGATAAAGGTGTATGGAACCAACACCCATAAAATGAGTGATTGGAATACACATGCTTACTTTTATGGCCTTTTTAAACTTATACATATTTTGCCTCAAGAAGACAAATGTAAGTCTGATGTCAAGTTAGAAAAGTTAGAAATGAGAGTAGGGCTACATTTTAATGATATTTCATAGCAATAGTTGATTAAATGGCAAAGAAGATAAAATGAAAAGTGAAAAGCTCATCTGTGGCTGTATTCCTAAGCTGAGTAACGACCAAACGAGGAGGAAACAAGCCTTAATGGATAAAGACTGGCAATGCATTGGGCTTAAAATTCAGGGCTATAGTGAGGAAATGGAGTGAAGAGAACAAGTATTTTAAATATTTATTAACATCCTGCTTAGCTTCTGAAAAAAATCTATGAAGACTTGAGATATAAATAAAATGTTGTTCATGAATTTAATTACTAACAATATTAAGGTATTATCTACAGGGACCCAAGTTAAAGTAAAAAAATCACAGTGAAAAAACATTACACATGAGAAAAATGAAAGCCTGCCCAAACTGAAAAATAAAGAACTATTCTATTCTACTTAGAAAGTTCCTCAGATGAAGATGATAAAACAATTATAACAAGCTTTATAGTATAAGTAAGTTTCCTGAAAATCCAACAAGTGAAGATCCTTGTTATAGAAAGCATCCAGTACTATATTTATAAATAAATATAAAACATTTTCTACACTTGAAATAATATGGATATGAATTGTTACAGAGGAGTGGGTCAATCTTATGAAACCAAGCTTCAGGAGTTAACTACATTTAGCTAAAAAAAGTTTAAAATATGGAAGGGAAGTATATTACTATAATTTTATGATACTAGAAATATTGGGAAAATTGGTTAATAGAATTTTTTTTACAATTTCTATATGTGTCTTATAATGAATCATTATATGAACAGATCATGTGAAATCAAGTAGATTTAAATCCTTTTGTTGTTGGAAAAAGGCAGGGCACTGAAATCAGTATGGTTGCTTATTCATTCATTCTTCATTCAACATTTACTTTTTACCCACTAACTGCCAGATTCTGTGCCAGGGCCTCTCCTTACAGAGACAAACAAATAATCAAATACCAAGCGATATGTGTTTGTTGGAGTACTATGGAAACTTAGGGGAGAAGTACCTAACCCAGTATATCTCTTGTGTTGAATGTGAAAGAAGCCTAATTTGAACTAACTTTGCATAAAATGCCAATGGATTGGGCTCTAGAAGAAAGGAAAATGCGTTCAGGAAAACTGGAAAGAGATGCTGAAGCCCTGCTCCCTTCCTTTCTCTCTCCACTTCCCTGCAATTTGGCTCTGAGAGCATCATTTTCTCTGTGACTCAGAACAAGGGCTGAGGACGCTCTGGGTTCACACCTTCCTGCCCATCCTTTCACTGGACCAGCTAGCTCAAGCTGCCTTCACTGCTGATTCTGAATAATCACTGAACAAGCCCTTTCAAAAATATTCTATTGTAGAGGTCTGGGGTCAGAGACTTTGGATGTCTGAGAAGATGATGAATTGTGAATGGCTAAACTGACATGGCTAGTCCTGGTTCAGCAGGAACAGTACTTCTGAGCATGTTTACTAGAAAGTTGGGTGCTTCCTAATGAGGCCAGTGGGAAACTTTTATTGAGTACCTCAACTATGTTGCTGAAAAATAATGTGTATAATGATGGGGCAAAGTGATACAGAAACTCTCTCCACAAGAGTCCTTATTAGAATTTTGTACATACTCCTGAAATAAGTCTCAGATGTAATTGCTGAGTCCTGATTAAAAATAAAAATAGAAATAATGTATTAGATGTTATTTGATGTGATAAAAACCAATGGGTAGAGTTTAATACTGTTAAAGATGACACTTTCTTTGCCTATGTTTCAATCCTCACTATTATATAAGAACTAGAGAAAGTCATTAGAGAAAAATGAAATACCCTCAAACTAAAAAATTCCATCATTATTAACCTCTGCTTGAAAAAGTTAAATGTGTAATTATGGGCTCACTGGGAAAACATAACCAATGTGATTACAAAAATTGTATGGTTATTTGTGGGTGCCAGCAATGAGGTTTTAAGGATTAACTCACAGGGGGTTTAGAAGTAGCAAACTTGTGATATGTTTTAAGATGCAGAAAACAGGCTTGTCTCATGTTTACTACCCAGCAATTGCAATGGGCCTAATTTATACAACAATTACTTAGAAATAACTCTTCTGAAATGCATTATGTGATTAATTGACTTGGCTTCAGGAATGCAATGTTGTTTCAGTGTTGTTGTTCACTTCAACCTAATGCCCCCTAGAGCACAGATCCAATTAAGAAACAAGGCAGGGAGGCAGATATTAAGCATGGCATTTCTATATTACACAGCACTTTCATACAGAATGGAACACCACCACCTACTGTCTGCAGGCACTTGATTTATTCATTGTGTCCCTGTGACACTGGAGATGGCTGATGGAAATGAATGAATACGATTTAAAGCAAATACCTTATAGAAAAATTAAACCAGATAAATATATAACTTATGGTTACATTTATGGGCCTTTTTAAAATAAAAGCATGACTAGAATTAAAACTTGGTTTTCTCATAGAAATACATGGGACAATGATCTGGCCTATGGATTATGGTGGATTGGCCCAGTGCTTTTGGGCCTGTGGCAGGGCAACACATCACTATAAGTGCGCAGCGGAGGAAGCTGCTCACCTCATGGCTACTGAAAGCAAAGGAAGGGGGGGGTCATATGAGGAGGGTTCTGGGGTCCCCACATTTCCTTCTAGGGCATGCCCCCAGTGATCTAAATTCCTCCCTCTAGGCCCCTCCTCCTAAAGATTCCACCGCCTCCCAACAGTACCATGGGCTAAGGAGCCAAGACTTCCACAAACGAGCCTTTGAAGGACACTTGTCCAAATCATAGCAATTACCTTGCTGTAACTTTGTCTTTTATACTTCTGGCATCTGACAAAGTGGTCCAAAAGGTGCCACTGATCCTTTTTGAGGCCCCAAGTGTTATAAGTAAGTTCCTCTCAGGTCAGGTCTGCTCTTTTTGCATACCCACCTTCCTCATTTTTTTGGCTTTCAAATCCAGTGTTAGTTTGTGCTTTGAGAGAAGATATGACTTTGGGAGATTTGTTGTGGTTGATGAGTCACTGGCAAAAGCTGCAGTTTTAAAGGTAATTGACAAAGTCAGGTGTGGTGAGGCAGGCTTGTAATCCTAGTACTTGGGAGGCTGAGACAGGAGGATCACAAGTTCGAGGACACCCTCAGCAAATAGTGAGACTTCCATCAACCTAGTGAGACCATGTTTTAAAATAAAAATAAAATAGGACTAGGGATGTAGCTCGGAGGTAGACTGCCCCTGGGTTCTATCCCTAGTGCCAATAAATAAATAAATAAATAAACAAATAAATAAATAAATGTAATTGACAGCCATTGGAATAAGAGGTTATTACTGCTGGGCTATGAACTCTGGCTTTGGGAATTCACAGGAATTTGGGTTCCATCCTCTTCATTTCTCTTAAGCCCTCAAGTAGACTAAGTTGGTTAAGGGGATCTCAGAGTCAGAGCCACAACCTGACTGGTGATTATAATTCAGGGACTTAACAGTTGTTCCAGAAACTGAACAACAACAACAAAAAAGACAACCAGGAGATAAAATGGACAAGGAATAGGGTAGCACCTGCCAGATTCAAGAAAATGTCCACAAAACCAGGTAAACTGTGGAAATATTACATGACTCAATCCTATAGATCTTCTCTCGTAGGCTTTTATCAGCATTGAGAGACTCAAGATTTAGTGTAAAAATGTAATTCTTTTTTTCTAAAAAACTGAGTACTCTGCCTTCTGGCTATACCTGATTTTTATGTGTATAAGTATAGTTTCTTTGTTTCTGTGATATTTTTGATGCTTGCCTTATTTGTCAACAATAAAAATACTCTAAACTAGTTGCTAGCTTTGTTTAATTATTCATGAAAATTTTCATGAGCAAATCAAGTATAATTACTAAAAATGGCCAGGCATGGTGGCGCACGCTTGTAATCCCAGTACTTGGGAGGCTGAGACAGGAGGATCAGGGTTCACAGCTAGTCTCAGCTACTTAGTGAGGTCCTCCGCAACTTAGTGAGACCCTGTTTAAAAAAAAAAAGAATAAAAAATAGGTCTGGGGGTGGAGCTTGGAGGTAGAATGCCCCTGGGTTCAATCCCCAGAACTACAAAAAAAATAAAAATTACTAAAAATTACTAAAAATGATTGAATTAGGTGAATGTTAAGTGGGATAAAAATTTATAGGTGAATTTTCAATAAGTTATGTTTTAAAAATAAGTCTCCTTAAAAATAATTTTTAAAACTCTTTGGTAACTTGAAACTCAAAGTTATGGTAAGTAATGGATATTAAACATCTGGTTCATTTCTAAGTTAAAATACTGGAACAAATACCAAATATAAGCTTAAGTTTATATACTTTGGTATCCTATTTTTCTATGGTATATAGAAGCTAAATATATTTGTATTTGTTAATAAATATGAAAAATTGAGGAAACATATTATTAGAAATTATGAAATAGTGATTAATAGAGCTTACAGTGCTTGCTTGCTAGTTTTCACTAAAAAGTATGGTTACTAAGAATTAAAATTTTAAATTAAAATATGGTAATTAAAACTAGAAATAATATATTAACAACCTGTATGTGAAGAAAGTAAGACATGTTTTTGATGAGCAAAGCTATAGCGTATAAAAGATATGTTTCTGTTATGGGAAAATTTTTGTCCTAAAGTAAAATGAATAGCTGTTCCAAAAAGACAAAAAGGACCATATTAGTTTACTTTCTGTTACTATAACAACATGCCTGAGGCTAGATAAGGAGAAAAGGTTTATTTAGCTCACAGTTTTAGAGGTTCAAGGCATAGTGCTGGCATCAGCTCGAGCTTTAGTCAGAGACTCACTAAAGGGTGGAAGGCCTCACAATGGTGGGCTTGAGCGCCATAGATCACATCAGCAAACAGGAAGCCAAAGAGCATCCAGAGACCAACTGGAGTCCCAGGAGAACTATACTAATCCCTTCTAAGGGACGCCGTCAATGGCCTAGAACCTTCCACTAGGCCCTGCCTCTTAAAGGTCTCCCCACCTCAACACTGAAGAGGAAGCCTCCAACACATGAAAACTTGTTTAGGAAGGCAAGGTTGTACAGTCATATTATTGAAATTTGATGGAATTAATGCATTATTTTGTCCTTGTCTATAACCAAAGGGACAAGATATAAGAAAAAAGCAAAATATATAATCTCCCAAATAATCAATGTTTAAGTAGGTATGAAATATGAAACATTTTTAATGTGGAAAACATCTACCTACTATGAGGAAAATAAAGCTGGGTTCCTTTCCATGGCTTGCCTCTTATCCTGAAGTCAGAAAGCACACTTGTATACACACATTAAGATAGCAGTTCACTTTATCATGCACATAGGAGGATTTTCCACTCTGTCTCCAGTGCTATGTAAATACCCAAAACACTGCTTTCTAGGTTTTTCCAACTTGTGAAACAAAACATCAGTCTCAGTGTTTATGAAACCATAAAGCTATAGATAACTTTTTAAAGCATGCTGGAAGTGAAATGTAAATCCTCTCATAAAATATAATTAAATATGACTAGAAAAATATGCATCACACAGTAACACCAAAACAGAGTAGGCAGCTATACACAGGGACCTAGACCTTGAGAGCTACCAAGTGTCTGCAGTTTGGGGACCAGCACTTTTAGCATCATGTATATGAAGGATATGACTGACACGCAAGCTTCAAGGAGGGGAAGAAACTGTCAAAGAGTTTCAGACTGATTTTCATTATAAAGGTGGAAAACTCACTGTTTAATCGTTTCTACTTAGCACAGAATTTATCTTTCATATTCTTATAAAGCAGCTTTCTTCTGTGTTATCAATAAAAACTAACACTGACCTTCCTCCTGGAAGGTTAAACTTCTAGCTTCTGTTTGAAACGCTAGAGTGCCTTTTCTCAGAAGAAATGCTACATATACGTGCCGCAAGCAATGAAACAGAATACACCATCGCTCCGACCCTTCATTAGTCAGAGGATCTTGGCAACGGCAATGCTACTTGTATACGGTCTCTGCATGAAAAACTGTTTTCAAAGGTAACCTTGCCAAGGGCTATGTTCTGTCTTGGCAAAAGGAAGCAAACTTTACTTTTCTACCAATCGGTTTGCTCTGCATGAGAAACAGGTGTTAAGGTATGAAATGGGGCTTGGAGCAGTAGCAAAATAAAACTTACCCAAAATAAGTTTCATCTGGAAAAAACACAACTCAGAGATAATAAGCCTGCAGGGCCGACATGTTTTTGCAAAATGCAAATCATGAAAACTGGTTAAGGGATTAAATGCTCTTTTGCAAAAATGACCATGGAGATTATAATCATTAATTAAAATCATGTAAATAATTTTCTGAAAGAACTCTCCCTTTTTATCTCATAGGTTTCAAACAGCCTAATGGTAAAAAGGTTTAGTCTCAGAAGAGATTCTCTAATTAAAACTAGAAATCTGGTATAATTAATAAGTGTCAGTCTGCAATCTTACCCACTTAGTAAAGGCAGAGAAATCAAGTGCTGATGTTTTATAAAATCTCCAAGAAAATGAAACTTTCTTAGGGTCTACTTCCTATCAATAAAATAGGTATCCCAGACAAGACTAGGAACTTGCTATAGTAGATAAATAATTTAACACGTACAATTCCTTATGCCAGTTTTATTCATTTTTTCTTTTCTCTTTGGCATTACAATTTGATCCACAGTTGTCTTTCAGTGATTTAATTTGGACTTACATTTTTAAATTATCTAAGCTCCTTGACTCTATACTCTTTTTCTTCATTATTATCTTCACCCAGAGGTGAACCAGAGCGAAAGAGACAAGATGAAAGTCAAACATATCAATTTCAAATTTTGATTACATAGTCTTGTATATTCCTACATCCTTCTTCCTTCCTCTGGATGTCCAACTCTGTGACAGCTTTGGCGTTTACAAGATTAATTTTACCCCCAAGTAACAGATCAAAGAATACAGCGAACCAGTTACTACCAGGCAACCACACAGCCAGAGGTATTTAGCACAAATCCTGGCCTCACTGTTTGCTACTGGCCTCCCTTCCCTACTCCATAGCCCTTGACTTGCACAGGTAATCCCTGGGGAGCTAGTAGGGGCTGACTCCACCCCTGGATCCAGGAATAGAGCTCTGAGTCTAGGCTAAGCCAGTTGGCCCCTTCCCTGTCCCTGCTGCTGTATTAGCCTCAAGTGTCTGACAGTTTGTATCGGGACTGTGCCTGAGCACTGTGTGGATCCGGACCGGATGGCTTGTAGATGTTGGGTCACAGACACCTTGCTACCACCAGAGAGGTCAGCCTATGGGAAAAGCCTTACAAACAAGAAAACAGTCAGGAAAACCCCTGTAAATGGAATAGAGCTGCTAGATTAAGGAAAATATGAAGCCCACCAACTACAAGGCCTCCATTTACATGAGCCAATTAGGACTGAATGAGTGTGAGTTGTTTTTGTTATGTAACATAAAGAATCCAACTCAGTGTAAATGTGTACAAGGTATTCAACTCGATTATGCATAAGATTACAATATACTGTGGTAGAGACGAATCCCTTTTCAAGCAAGGACTGCTGCTCACCTGGGATGGGGGCAGCAGCCATCCTCAGCTGCTTGCTACTTCAGGGTCAGCCTTGGCTGCAGAGAGCCACCTTACCCAAGCAGAAGCCCGCCACAGTGACTGCGCCAGCGGGACCAAGAGCCCATCAATTCAGTTCAAAGCAGGACACCCCAACAGGCATGCTCCAGAGCTTGTGGCGGGGTTGACCAAGGCATCTGTGACTGATACAGATTCATTTTACCTCTGCCAATCCTTTCTTCTTCCTTCACACTTATTTTCATGAAGTTGATCTCTAATGAACTCCAGTCTCCATCTCCATGACCACATCCAAACAACCCAAGGTTGACAGATACAGTCTCTGTCCACTTTCACATTATGACAAAATAAGAAAAGAACATCAGTTAAATACATATGAGAGCCGGGCGTGGTGGCGTACGCTTGTAATCCCAGTACTTTGGGAGGCGGAGACCGGAGGATCCGGGTTCGCGGCCAACCTCAGCTCTCTCTCATGCTCTCTCTCTCTCTCTCTCTCTCTCTTTGTGTCTTCCTGTCTCTCTCTCTCTCTCTCTCTACTTAGTGAGGCCCTCCGCAACTTTGTGAGACCCGGTTTCAAAATAAAGTATAAAAAATAGGGCTGGGGGTGTAGCGAGATCGGAAGAGC
>PVJS01017499.1:7358-36195 GCA_004027185.1 Glis glis
AGAGAGAGAGAGAGAGAGAGAGAGAGAGAGAGAGAGAGAGACAGGGAGAGAGCTGAGGCTGGCCGCGAACCCCGACCCTCCAGTCTCCGCCTCCCAAAGTACTGGGATTACAAGCGTGCGCCACCACGCCCACGCCCGGCCAGTCTGTTTTTTTCTCTGTAGATTCCGCTATGTGTTTTTCATTCCTTGAAATGCAATTTTGGAGAAGCTAGATATTTTGTCTCATAGAATTTCTCATGACCTGACCTGCTTACTGCTCATGTCATTGTTGAATATATTCCTCTGTCCCCTGTCTTTTCTATAAATTAGCAGAGAGATGTGATCAGATTCTGCATGGATTCTCTTGTAATACCTCGTGGTGATGCCCGGTACTTTGGGAAGAGGTCTTTCTGTTTACAGTATTAACAGCCGTTGATGATCAGGGCCTGGAGCCACTCTTTCTTAGGAATTACAAAATGCTGACCAAGATCAACCCTTCCACATTTATCAGCTGAAATACTTCTAAAAAGGAAATATTTCTTCCATTAACTCTTTGGTCCCTTTAATTTACAAGTTGTCAAAATGATAAATGAGGGCTTTTAAAGTATCATTATGAAGTCATAGATTTAAATATGTTTTTGTTTCAACTCATTGCAATTAATGATCAGTACTTACATTTCTCCATGTTTGGGCAGTGGGAGGCTCTTTAAGTAGTAATCTGTAACAATATCCTTGCTTTCAGGAGTGGTGACATATTAAGATTTAGCATACACATTTATTGTTCCAGATGTGGAATTGGCCATTTCTCTGAGAAATTCTCTTTTGTGGGAAATAATATTGGATATCACAGTAGAAGTAATAATGGTCAACAATGATGAGTCATCATTGCTAACTCTTCATGGACAAAATGTTCTTTTAAGGATATACTGTATCTTGAGTTCATGCTTTCAATTCAAATTTAAGATCACAAGGTTTTTTACTAATCTTTCAACTTTTTATCTGTATCTTCTTTTTTCTCCACAATGAAAATCCTGCTTTCATTGCATTAACATAATTACTCCTTGCTTTATTTGATGATCCATACCTAATAGTCTCAGAATAAAAGCATTCACTTCATCACCAAAAATAAAACTTTATGGTGGGGGGTGCTAGGGATTGAACCCACAAACATTTTACCTCTTAGGCACACCCCCAGCTCTTTTTATTTTTTATTTATATATTTTTATTTTGAAGTAGGATCTCACTAAGTTGATGAGGGTCTCACCAAGTTGCTGAGGCTGGCCTGGGACCAACAATCCTCCTGTCTCAGTCTCGCTAGTACTGGGATTACAGGCGTGAGCCACCACACCCAGCTAATAAATCTATTTTAAGTCTTGTTACAACTCATTTTGTCGATGGGGTATACTTCATTAGGAATATATGATCAGATTGTTTTGTTTTCTCTGTCACTTGATTAGCTGTATTAGTTATGCCTCTGATTTGATACACAGGTTCACTTGTTTCATCATGCTCTGGATTTTTACCATTGCTTTTTATTTACTTTTGCTTCATTATAAGGTAATTATGTGTATCCAAAGTCAAATATGAAAAATTACTCCACTCTATTCCCTCTCTTCCCCTATAATGATTTCTAGTTGATGATAAACTTCCATTTTAAAGATTAGCAAATACACATCCATATCTTTTCCTCTCCTGAATAAATGGTAGTACACATGTTTTTTTCTACCTTGTTCTTTATGCTAAAGAGATCACAGTAGTTTACAGAGATATGCCTATTTTCCTCTTACAGTACACAAAGGGCAATAATATGAATTTATTCAACCAGTCTTTAACTGACATATAGGTGTTTCCCAGTCTTGTGATTGCAAAACGCTTCAACTGATAGTGCGCTATGTATATCTTTTCATATTTTTTTGGCAAAGAAAAACCTTAACATAGATTCCTACAGTGGATTGCTGCGTTGAAATGTGCATGTATAAGAAATCTCCATATGCACTGCCAATAGCACCTCTATAGGGTGTGCGACAATTTGCTTTCTCAGTAACAGTTATATGAGAGTGACTTTATTTCACACACCCACACCAATAGAGTTTGCTGCCGAACTGTAGAATCTTGGCCAATCTGAAATGTAAGTCCTGGTACCTCGACAATGGAGGGAGGCAAGAGGGAAAAGATCATGCCCATCAAAAAATATAGGTGTGGTCCAGGTGACAAATTGAAGCTAGAGTCATGATACACTCAGGGAAGAAAAACCGCAGGACTCAGTGTAGGGTCAAATTCAGAGACAGCAGGAAGTGAATGCCTACCTTTCCTTCCCTTTTAAGTCATTTCTGGTTTTGAAAGGAAAATTTCCTTTAGTTTTACTTATAGTTTCTTCTCCCCTCCCCACCTTAAAACAACAACAAAAACAAAACCTTTATATTTCCCTTTCTACACAGAGCACTTTTTCTCTTTTGGTTGTGAAACAGCTTTGAATGTAATTTTTGAAAAACATGAAAATATATTTACTAAAGCAAATTGTGCTGAAGAGAGTTGAAAGGATGTAGTGAACATCTGGTATTTGAAACGTGCTTATGCTTTTACGTGTGTAAGATGAATTCCTTAGCTTCTCATTTGGGGAGTCCTAGCTTCTCACCAATCCTAACTGAGCTGAACAAAATCACAAGACAAAAACATACCGTTAACATCCAAATAGACTGGGCTGGGGGTGTAGCTCAGGGGTAGAGCACTTGCCTAACATGCCGGAGTGCTGGTTTGATTGCCAGCATTGCAAAGAAAAAGCAAGTCCAAATAGACTGCTGGAAAGTTTTTGTTAATACCAACTCTTTGGGTAGAAATACTGCAATGAGGGTTGAGTTTCTTGCAAGAGTTTCCAGTGTCATGTCCCTTTTCTTCCCATCCTGGTGTTATCAGTCTGATCTAAGAAGTTGACTTTGCTCATTACCTGTGCTTATGCCCTGTTTGATGGGCGGTACCCTCCTCCATCTACCTGGCACTTCTCCTTGCTCAACAGTGATATAAATCCCACTTGCACTTAAAAGTTCATATTCTAAGAATCACCTATATGCTTAGAAATTTCCTTATATATTCTTAATATCTGCATGTGCCTGTTTCACTTTTAGTACAAGGCATACAAGCAGCATGAAGGCAGTGGGATGAGAGGGCAGGGAGCCTGGAGTACAGAGGGTAAATGGAATGCAATTATTTAGAAAACCTGGGGCTTTATTTCTCCTTTTTCCTTGAGTCTGGACCCAACCTAACTTTGTAAAGTGGGGACAATTACTTAAATTCTCTGATCCTCACTTTCGTCATATCTAACACGTAGAGAATAACGAATGTCCTGGTGCTTTGTAGAATAGCTATCGAGGGGAAAATGTATAGATATACAGTTGAGATGGCATAAGTCGTGAATCACCATGAGGAGTGTTGAACTGCTTTTTATACTTCTATTAAACTTCTTTTTAAGATAGACAGTGGTGTTTTAAAGATCATGCATGTCATTTTTCAGTTAATACCTGAGGATGAAGGATATGCTTTCCAGTGAACACAATTTTGAAAAGTAGGTTCTGATAAAATCTTGTTTAATTTGAACTGTATTAGAAATGTCACATATATATATGTGTGTATATGCACAATACGCACACATACTCTGTATATATGTGTATGTATGCACATGCACGTATGTATATATGTGGAGTAAAATACATGATCTATATATGGCAGAATTGTAGAAAACAATGTTGCACTGGTAAGTTCTAGCAAGAAAAGTTGATAAATAAAACTTATTCCAGATGATTTTAAAAAAACTGATTACAGGTACTTGAAGAAAAGTGGATTTAATTAGAGGAAGTGCAAGATGTAGCTACCTTTCACAGAGATTCTGAAGGAGATTTATGAGCACTTAAAAAGCATTTCAGAAATTTGCAGCACACATTTATAATTATACATTATTTGATTTCATAACTTTCTTGATACATGCAAATAATCATTAACACTAGTCTTTTTTTCATGTTGTGAAGAAGAAAGGTGGGATAGCAAAGATGAGAGGGGAAGCTTGTTTCCAACACATTGGCAAGAAGTAGAAGAAAAAAGGTTTAAAATGATAATTTAATAACTGCCATAATTGATGGATTAATAAAAACAGACAAGTGATTTCTTATCCTCTCTAAATACAAGTGGTTTCTTATCCTCTCTAAATAATGGGAGTTGATACTCCCATTAGTTTGCCTATTTTTATTTATGGTTGACATTTTCACTAAAGGATAATATACATATTTTTCAATCTACAAATCATGAATACAGTAGTCCCTCCCTATTTGTGGGGAGTACATTCCAAGACCCCCAGTGGATGCCTCAAACTGGATGGTACCAACACCTACCTATACTATGTTTTTTTTTTTCCTTTACATAGATACCTATAATAAAGTTTAATTTATAAACGCGGTAGAGTAAGAGATTCCTAACAATCATAATAAAATAGAACAATTATAAGAACATACTAAATGAAACTGGCAGCATTGTTCCTCAGGTGCTCTGGGGTCATCCATCATCAAGTAAAATAAGGATTACCGGAACACACACATGCACTGTGATTCCACAGTGATCTGATCTGAAAACCAAGACAGCCGCTAAATGAATCATGGGCGGGTAGCATGTAGAATATATGATGTAGAGAGGCCGGAGAGAGACGATTCACAACCCAGGCAGAACATCACAAGATTTCATCACCGCTCAGAACACTGTGCAGTTTAAAACTTACAAATGCTTATTTCTGGAATTCTCCATTTGTAATAGTCTCAAATCACATTGACTATGGTAACTGAAACTCTGAGAAGTGAAACCACAGATAAGGGGGGACTGCTCTATTCACCCTGATAAATTGTCAAACTGTGAACACCTACACCTAACATGCAGCTGTCAACCTGATCAATAAATGGATAATCACCAAGAGAATGAATGCGAGAATCACTTGCGCCTTTCTCAGTCATAGCCTCCTGCCACGGATAATCACCGACCTGAGTTCTAACACTATAGGGTGATTTGGCTTGGTTTTGGACGTTACATCAATATAAGCACACAGCATATACTACCTTGTGTCTGATTTCTTTAGCCACATGCACATTATAGGCATCCATGATATGGCATGCAGCTGCAGCACGTTCATTCTTATTGTTGTAGCAAGATGGCTTCATTGATGGAGAGCCCGTCAAGGCTTCTTGTTTTCAAATTATTTTTTAAACTTACTTACTGATTCACAGATTTCTTTATATAATTTAGGAATGGGTATCTATTCATATACATGATTATATAGTTTATCTCTGTACATATCATACACAGATGAGTATTTTTGCCACACCCTGGCTTATATTTTCAGTTTGCTCCTAGTATCTCTCACCATTAAGAAAGCAGAATTTTTACTTGTCATTGGTTTTATCTTTATTTTTATTTGTGGTACTGGGGATTGAACCCAGGGACATTCTGCCTCTGAGCTACACCTCCAGCCTGGTTTTATTTTTTTTAATTTGAAATAGGATCTCACTAAGTGGCTGAGGGCCTCACTTAGTTGTTGAGGCTGGCCACAAACCTGCAATCCTCCTGTCTCATCCTCCCGAGTACTGAATGACAGGCACGCGCCACCACGCCTGGTTTGTCATTGGTTTTCTATTTTGTTTTATTATACTTCTATTTTATGTACCACATTATTAAATTAATATTCAGAACCTTATTTTTGTTTTGCTTTTATCTATTAAAATTTAGAATTTTATTTTTATTTTGTTTTTAATGGGGTTCAAGGCCAGCCTCAGCAACTTAGCAACTTAGCTTTGTGTGAGTGAATATGCTTTCTTCCTATTTAAGAAATTTTTTCTACCCCACAGTCATGAAGATATTTTGCTATACTCCTTGTAGAGACTGACTTGCTTATTTACTTATTCATTTATTTGCTTTTTATAATTTAAATAGGCAATCATATGAAATTAATTTCTGTGTCTGGTGTCAAGTCAGGGGACAGGTTCCTATTTCATACCGGACCTTGCATCAGTTTTACATTGCTGATTTAATAAATCACCACAAAGTGGATGGCTTAAAACAACACAAATTTCTTTTCTTATAATTATCTAGGTTAGACGTCTGACACAAGCGCCACCCAGCTAAGATGCAGTTGTTGGCGGGGCTGTGTCCCCTCTAGAGGCCTGTGGGGAGAGTCCCTTTGCTTGCCTTTTCCAGCCACAGAGGCTGTCTTCCTGCCTGACTCACCCATAGGTGCCTCTTCTTCCAAACCAGCAGCAATAGGTTGAGGTCTACACCACATCACTCTTCCTAGCAGCACCTCCTGACCTGACCTCTTCTCCTCCCCTCCTCTACTTCTTAGGAACGCCGTGATGCGGGGTATTCTCCTTCTTTTAAGGTCAGCTCATTAACAACTAACTTCACCTATAATGTTCATTTCCTTTCCCATGTAATGTCAGGTACTCACAGGTGCTGGGGCTTAGAGTGTGGACACCTTTGGGGAGGCCTATTCTGCTCATCACTGTGCCCAATTTATAATCCTTCCGCCACTGTGCTGAAGAGTTATTTTGTCATCAATCAAGTTTATCATTTTCTACTCTGTTCCAATGGTCTCTTTGTATACTCTTCCACTAACAACATATGTTAATTCACAAATAACAAATTTATTTATTAGGTCCTCCGACTTCATTTTCAAAGATTATCTTGGCTTTTTTCTTTGCCATTTGCCTACATAAAATTTCAAATTAGCTTATAAATTTTGACAGATAGATTTTATTTCAGATTGCAGCGGAACTATAAATTCATTGGGGGAACTGACATTTTTATAATATCTATTTTTCCCATTGCATGTGCATGGTATCTTCCTAAAATTAGGGAGCCGGGGTAACATATTTCATTTCCTACAATAATATTCTGTATTTTCTGTGTGGAGGCCATTGATCAATGTTTTTAGACAACTGTATATTGTACCCTTATTAAAAACTTAACACTTTTGTGTTTGTTGTTAGTTGTCTGATGAAATATAGCTTTGTTTCTTCCAGTCCAATTATTTTAGTATTTTTTTCACATTGTACTGCCTAGGATTTCCAATAAAAATGTTGACTAAAAGTGATGACAACAGGTCTTGTTGTTTCATTGTTGACCCCAGAAAAAGGCTTTCATAATTTCACCCTGGGGTAGACTAAACTCTGTAGTTAATTTTATAGATGCACCCAATCTGGAAGGTAAATAATGTCTATATTTTGTGATTTTTTTTTGGGGGGGTGGGAAAAAAGAGACACAGAAGTAAATAAGCATTAAATTTTATCAAATATTTTTCTCTACTTCTATTGTGAAAATGACATGGTATTTCTCCTTTATTATTATAATGGGGGTGATTCACACTGATTGGTTTTCAAAAGTTAATTAAATCTTGCCTTTTTAGAATGTATAAATTGTATGCTCTGCATTATTCTATTTCTATATTGTTGGATTCAAATATCTTTTACTTAAGACACATCTACCTATAATCAGGAGAAAGCTACTGACAGGTAGCTTTCCACATTTAGTTTTCCCAATATTGGTGCAGGTTAAGCAACCCTAATATGAAAATCTTAAATCTAGAATTTCCTGAAATTAAAAAAAAACAACACTGTTGAATGCTAGCATGACACTTAGAAAAGTTTCAGATATTGGAACAAATATTCCAAAATCTAAATAACTCTGAAATCTAAACACGCTGGTCTCACACAGTTTAAATAAGGGATACTCCACCTGTATCAAAGTCATTTGGGACTTTTAAATGAGAAGATGTTTTTCTTTTCTATTCTTTGCATAAGTATGTATAAATGATATTATCTCTTACATATTGTTTAGAAGTGTTCAACAATGAGACCATTAGAGTTGTTCAAATTCTTATGGGGAAAATTTTAATAACAGTTCCCATATATTTAATAGCATTAGAACTATCCAGTTATTCTGTTTCAACTGCCAGTTTCAATAAACTGTTTTCTGGGAATTTCTCTGTATCATCTGAATCTTCTAAATAGTACCCATAAAATATTATATTTCAAAGATCTTCAGGATTCATACCAATATCTCTTTATTCATTTCTGACTTGGGTAATTGCTTTTTTATGATTTTTCCCTGTCAGAGTTGTTATTAATTATATTACTTTGTTATGAACTTTTTGTTTTTTATGTCTTTCCCTTCGTGTACATTTATATTCTATTTTAATTCTTTCCAATCTCATTTTTATTATTCAATTTTTCCTACTTTCTTTGGGATTGAGTTTCTAAACTTGCTTTATAAAGGATACTTAGATTACTGATTTTGGGCTCCTCTTTTATCTTCCAATTTTATTGGTATTCAATTTGTATAACATAATATTCATCAATTTAAACAGTATAGTACAGTGGTTTTTCTTTACTATATTGTATAATCATCACCCCTATCTAATTCCAAAACATTCCTATCATCTCACGCTTATTAGCAGTTACTTCCCATTCCCTCCTTTTCTGGTCACCTGACAACATGAATTGGCTTTTCATCTATGGATTTGCCTAGTATAAGATTTCAAATAAATGGGATCACACATGTGGCTTTTGGTGCCTTGAGTCCTCACTTAGCAATATTTTCAAGGCCCATCCATGTCGTAACATGTAGCAGTACTTCGGTTCTCCTTTTTATACTTGGGTAACATTACACCGCATAGAGAGACCAAGTTGGTTTATTCACTCGCAAGTTGATAGAAATTTGGGTTGCTTCCACTTTGTGACCATTATATATAATGCTGCTATGAACATTCATCTACAAATTTTTGCATGTACATTTTTCAGTTGTCTTCAATTTATACCTAGGAATGAAAAGCTGAATTAAATGGTAATTCCACATATAAGTTTTTGAGGAACTACCAAACCTATCACAGTCATGCCTGCACCATTTTATATTCCCATCAGCTATGTTTGAGGATTCCAGTTTCTCCCTGGTATCACTAATAATTCTTATCATCTTCTTAATTATTCTATCCTATCCAGTGTGAAGTGGTATCTCATTTACACTTCCCTAAGACTAATGATGTTGAGGATATTTTTATGCGCTGATTGGCCATTCTTATGCCTTCTCTGAAGAAAAACTGACCCAAATTTTTCTTCTTTTTTTTGGCAGAAGGAAAAGGCAGGGTACTGGGGATTGAACCCAGAGGGCATTCTACCTCTGAGCTACTTCACCAGCACTTTTTTTAAAAATTTGAAACCATCTAGCTAAGTTGGTGAGGGTCTCACTAAGTTGCTGAGACTGGCCTCCAAACTGTGATCATCCTGTCTCAGCCTCCCACGTACTGGGATTACAGGCGTGCACTACCACGCCTGGCCTTTATCTATATTTTAACTGGTGATTTGTCCTTTTATTATTGATTGTAAAGAATTCTTTATATATTCTAAATACATGTCTCTAATCTAATATATGATTTGCAAGTATTTTCTCCCATTCTATGGGTTGTCTTTTTACTTTATTGCTAGTATCCTTTAAGGCTCAAAAGTTTTACATTATGATTCTGCTAACCTGACACTTATCAAATATATAATTACAATGCACCAATAAATGAATATAAAAAAAGTTTTACACTTTTATGAAGTTGAATGTGTATAATTTTTCTATGCCAACTTTTGCTTTTACTATTATACTTAAGAAACTTGCCTAACCCATAATCATAAAATTTACATCTATGTTTTCTTGTATGAATTTTATGGTTATATCTCTTATATTTTAGGTCTCTGCATCATTTTGAGCTAAACTTTGGGTGTGGTATGACGCAATGGTCCAAGTTCTCTTGCATGTGGATATCCAGTTTCCCAGCACCATTTGCTGAAAATACTGATATTGTCCATTGAACGGTCTTGATACCCTTCTCAAAATTCAGGTGGCCAGGGATAAAGGGTTTATTTCTTATTACTTACTCAGTTGTAAATGTCTATATGTCTATCCTTTATAGCAATACTACACTGTCTTGATTACTATAACTTTGTAGTAAGTTTTAAAATCAGGATGTATGAGTTCTCCAACTTTGTTCTTTCTCAATATTGTTTTTTGCCAATTAAGGCCCCTTGTATTTCTATATTAATTTCATGATGACCTTATTTTCTTCTAAAATAAAGGGCAGTTAGAATTTTGGTAAGTATTGCATTGAATCTGCATGTCAATTTAGGTAGTATTACTATTTCAATAATATTTTTTCCAATTGCTGAACTTGGAATATCCATTAATTTAAATCTGCCTCCACTTCTTTCAACAATTTTTGTAGGTCTCAGTGTCTATGTATTGCACTTGATTTTAAAATAGTTTTGTGTTTTATTTTTTATGATGTGATTATAAACAAAATTGTGGTCTCAATTTCTTTTGCAGAACATTCGTTGCTAGTATGTAGAATACAAATACTTTCTGAGAGAGTGACATCAGCAAGATGGTGGACTAGAAGGTCTTCAGCTTGTTTCCCTTCACAACGACAATTTGGCAGCCATTACAGACAAAAGTGCCTTTGTGGAAGCTTTGAGACACAGGTAGGAAGGTCCAGATCCCTGATGGACCAAATCCCTTGGTCTTCTGAAGACTAAGGAGAACACTTTGGGAGGCCTGTTCCCAGGTCCCAGTAGGCAGGGTCACCTACTGCAATCACAGCTGTAGTTCTGGAAATGGTCCTGCTTCTCCTATGAACTCCTTTTGGCCTAGGTTCTGCCACCAGGAATTTCCATCAAGGGCTTGGAAGAGACACATCTGCCCAGGCTTTAGAGGATAGGTCCATCAGCCTTGGTCTTGGTTGTAGAGCCTGACATAACCTGAGGCCCAGGCCCAGCCTCTTTCAGCTGTGGTTTTGGAGCAGCTCTGCCTTCCCAGGACCCAGCAGAAGAGTAATACATCCATCCATGCCCAGAGGCAAGCCTGCCAATCTCACGCTGTGACTTGGCTCAAGCCCCTCCCACTTGTGTCTGAAGCATCCGTTCCTGCCCCAGGATTGGGCAGGAGACACACTCCTTCATGCCCTCAAAGGCAGGCCTGATGATCAAGATCCTCACACGGGCTCTTAAAAGTTCTGTGATGCAGCACTAACAACACTCCAATGCAGTTTGGGGTCAGTACTTTCTGCCCTGGAATCTCGCATGAGGTACGCTCATCCATAACTTCGAGGCAGGCCTTCAAGTACTAATTCCAGATATGGACCCTGACGGTCCCTGTGACTCAGTTCTAGTCCCTATCAGACATGGTTCAGCATCAGTTCAGTCTGTCCAGTGACCCAGCAAGGGCCACAGTCATCTGCACACCTAGTAACAGCTCCACTATCTGTTGACCCAATTGTGGAACCTGAAGTAGACCCTTGTCACAGGGCCAGCCTTACTGATCAAGGTCCCAGAGGCAGTTCCACCCACCCAGGGACCAGTCAGGATCCACACCTGCCCAAGCCTTTGTTAGAGGCCCACGAACCCTGAATCCCAGCACATGCCTAGCAGAAGCTACATGACCTAGCTTCAAGTCTATTCAAACTCAATCACAGAGGCAATCTCACAAGCCCAGGAACCTGCTTTTTTAATTTTCCAAGGCCAGCATTACCCTCATACCAAAGTCAGACAGGGAAATTACAAGAAATTAAAATAAAAGGTCAATATCCCTGAAGAATAGACAGTAAAACACCGCAAGAAACTACTAGCAAATTAGATTGAACAGCACATTGAAAGGATTATACACCATGATCAAGTGAGATTTACCTAGGTTATATAAAGGTACTTTATTATATGCAAATAAATAAACAAAATTCACCAAATTCACCAAATAAAGAACTTTAAAAACCACATAACCATCTCAATAGATGCAGAAAAGGTGCTTATCAAAGTTTCATAATGAATACATTCATAATAATATCCTTTCATAATAAATACTGTAAACGAATTAGATATGCAAGGAATGTATCCCAACAGAATGATGGACATATACAAGCCCACAATTAACATCATATTTAACAGTGAAAAGCTGAAAACTTTCCCCTTAAGATCAGAAACAAAACAAATGTGCACAATATCACCACATGCATTAATAATACTAGAGGTCCTACCCAGAGCAACTGGGAAAGAAAGGAAACAAAAAGCATCCAAATTGGAAAAGAAAAGTTAAATGGTTTCTATTTGCAAATGATATGATCTTATTCATAGACAACACTGAAGACACTACCAAAACCCTGTTGGAACTAATATAAATTTTAGGAAAGTTGCAGGATGCATGATCAGCATACAAAAATCAGTTGTGTTTCTGTACACTAACAAGCTATCTAGAAGTGAAATTAAGAAATTCTTAGGCACAACGGCATAAAAATAAAACACATAGAAATGAATTTAAGGAGGTTAAAGATTTGTACACTGAAGACTACAAAATACTAATTTAAGGAACTAAAAATGACTCATATAAATGAAAAGATGTCCTGTGGCCATGAATTAGAAGAACTAATCTTGTTAAAATATCTGTCTTGGTCAACAATCTCACTGCTATAATCCAAGAAACCTGACTACACAACTCAGAGGAAGGAAGATTTATTTGTTCACAGTTTTTGGAGATGTAGAATTTTAGTTCATGTCAGGCTAGGTCTGTGGAGTGCAGGGCATGGCATCAGGAAGCAGAGAGAGGGAGAGCAAAGGGCTCTGCTCTCACATCATGGAGGCAGGAAGCAGAGAGAGAAAGAGAGAGAGAGAGCAGGGGAAAGAGGAACCATATAATCCCTAAGGTCACACCCCCAGGGTCACTCCTTAGCAACCAAGCCCTGCTTCCAGCACTGCTACCTTTTTTCCTTGAGGGATAGGGGGACATTCCAAATCCAAACAATTACAATATCCATACTACCCAAAGTGATCTACATATTCAGTGCAATTACTGTGAGTATTTCAATGGTCATTTTATAGAAATAGGAAAAAATTCATATGGAACCACAAAATTTTCTAGCCAAAGCATTCTTGAATAAGAACAGAGCTAGAGACATCACACTTCCTGATTTAGAACTATTATTACAATGACACAGTAATCAAATCAGCATGGTGCTGGCACCAAAAAAAAAAAAAAACAGGCACATAATCCAACGGATGAGAGTAGAGAAACACACCCACATATATATGATCAGCTAAGCTTTGACAAGGGTACCAAGAATACACAATGGGGAGAAGGGGCTGTCTCCTCAATATATGGTGTTAGGAGAGCTGGATATAAAATTGCAAAGGGAAGGAAATGGACCCATAGTACAAAAATAAGTATAAGACCTGAAACTGAGAAACTTATAGAAGAACTTATAAGGGTGAAGCTCCATGGCATTGTTCTTGGGAATGGTTTTGGATATGACATCAAAATCAGAGGCAACAAAAGAAAATATAAACGAGTATTACCATATCAACTGAAAAGTTCCTGCCTAGCAAAGGAAGCAAACAAAATGTAAAGATCACCTATAGAATGGGAGGAAACATTGGCAAACCGTATATGTGAGAAACCGTCAGTATCCCAGACATATAAAGAGCTCATGCAAATCAATAACAAAACACTGAATAACCTGATTAAATGAGCAGAGGACCTTGTGATGGCTAATTTCATGTGTCTACTTCATTAGGCCAAGGAATTCCCAGATGACAGGTAAAACATTACTCTGGGTGTGTGAGGGTGTTTCTGGAAGAGATTTTAACAGTTGAGTCAGTAGACTAAAGAAGAACTGCCTTCATTAGTTTGGGTGGGCACCAGCTAACCCATTGAAGAAAAAGCTGGAGGGAGGGGAAATTCTTCCCCTTTTCAGGGTTTTAGACATCCACCTTCTCCATCCTTTGGGCATCAGGGCTGCTGACTCTCCAGCTGTGACTCTGGGATTTCTACCACTGCCTCCGCCTCCCCAGGTTCTTGGGTTTTCAGCCCGGGACTGGGAGTTACAGCCCCAAAGATAAGAGCAACAACACTAGAGCCATGAGGGTATTAAACATGACTTCGAATAAAATTCCAATTTCACTCCTTAGTTGCAGTTTGAATTTAGATAACTCAATCAACTTTTCTAAACTTATATTTCCTCTTTTGCTAATTAAGGATTATTATGTCAACCGGGGCTGCTTTGAGATTGAATTGAAATAAAATATTTAAGCTACTTTAGCACTTTACCTGCCAGAGAACGGATGCCATATAAATAATTCATTTAAAATTATTATTGGAATTAAAACTAAAATAATTACATTTGCTATGTTTTATATATCAGAAAGTAATGCTGACAGCCATCTAGTAACTTAAATGCCCATCAATAAGAGAGTACATCAAATTAAAAATTTAGACACAACTAAAAAGACACAGTTCAAAGGAGAGCTGTCAACTGGGAGGCAGTGTAGGCCACATTTCTAACACCTGAAGCATTTGTATTTAGTGCACAACAGTAAGTCCTATGAATCGATGGGATAGACAAATTGTCCAATAGAAAAATAGGTAAAGGCTGTGAACATGAAAACCACAAAACTAATGCAAATATACACATTAAATAATTCTCAACGTTACTGGGAAACAAATGCAAGTACAGAGCAATTTTTGCCCATCAAGTTGACAACAATGAAGTACTGTGATAATATCGGTTATTGCTGATGCTAATGATGCTATAAATATTTGTCCCTTTGACAAATAACTGACATGTTAAATTTTTATATCTTAAACTTTTTGTTTAGGATACATCTAATTCAATTAAGCAATTCAAAAATATATAAGTATCTTTCATCATTAGAAAAGCAACTGGGCTTAGCTAAAAATGGCAAAAATAATGCATTATATAAAATCCTAAGTATTTAGTGGGATAAACAGGATTATTTTACTTAGCAAGCCTATCCTTAAAGAATAAAAAATTGCAATGCATGCTATGTGTGTGTCTGTGGAGGGGCACTGGGGTTGAACACAGGGGCAGTCAAACTCAGAGCTATACAACCAAACCTTTTTCTCTTTTATTTTGAAACAGGGTCCCACTAGGTTGTTGTGAGTCTCACTAAATTGCTGAAGTTGGTTTCAAACCTGCGATACTCTTGTCTCAGCCTCCCAAGTACTGGGATTACAGGTAAATGCCGCCATGCCTAGCCATGCTATTCAGAGCAAAGAACAAAAATAGAGGTAATGTGATATGTTAAAAATATAAATACAAGCCTGGTATGGTGGCACATGCCTGTAATCTTAATACTTGGGAGACTGATTTCTGAGGAGTGCAGGTTGAAGGACAGCACCAGCAATGTAGTGAGACTCTCAGTAACCTAGTGAGACCCTGTTTCAAAAACAAAATAATAAAAAGGGTTGGGGGTGTCAGAGGTACAATCAATGCCCCTGGGTTCAATCCCCAGTATCACAAAAGTAGATAAATACATACATACATACACATCTACATACATACACACATACATACACACATACATACTTAGTTACATAAAAATGTTGAACTAGAGATAGGGTATTTGATATACTAATATTTACCAAAACAGAAAGATAGAGGAGGGCAGCAGGTTTTGTTTACTTGTGTTTTTTTAATATTCCAATGATGTTCTCCTTTTTTAAATTTTTTTCTTTTTGTTTTTCTTTTTTTATTGATGCATTGCAATCATACATCCTGATGGATTTCAGGGTGCTAGAAGTATACATGCACACATCGGTCAATTAGCCCCCCCCCAATCCCCACCCCCATTCCCTGAGGGAAGGATGTTCTTCATGATGTTGGTATAACTCTACCTTTCAAGTTTCTTTCAGTCTAGACTTGTAGAGTCTCTCCTGCTGACTGGTAAATCACTTTTGTTGTGAGAAGTTTCTGAGGATCTTTTACAACATGAAAATGACTCTGACACTTATTTTCCGTCTGTCCATTAGGCTCTAAGTCACTCTTTGGGTGTCATTTGATGACTGAGCCTTTAGATAGCATCGCCCAATTATATGCAACCTGATCAATTATCCTTCAGCTCTTTAAGGAATGCATGTTCTGTTCTGGAAAAGATTAAATGTAGCCCAACGTAACGAGAGTCATGCATCGAATCCCCATGTACTCAGCACCCAGCTTCAGCCGTCATCAATTCATGGCTCACTTTAATTTATTCCACACCACTTCAATAAGGTTAAAGCAGTTCACAGACAATATATAATTCCAAACATGTAGAGTTAAGAATGCTTCTAGAAAAGATGAGAGATTTTACTTTTTAGGGTTATAGTGGGTTTTTGTTATGCCGTAAAAATAACAGTGAGTTCTCGATCCCATCACACACAGTCAGTGTTCACATTTTCTCATGTCTGCTGTAAAGTTTACTTACTATGTGTTTTTGAATCAGGATCTCAATAAGGTCTGTGGATAATTCCAGACCCTTTCCCTGGAATGTAACCCTTTATCGTGGCCTTCTCTTAAACTGTACCACCATTTCCCTAAATAAACCTCTTATATTCCCCTTTATAAACAAATAAATACATAAATAAGTTCTATACATTGGGATAGACTGATATGAAATTTGGGGGTTTTAAAATTATAAGTTCTTTCTTCATCTCTTTTACTTTTTGTTTGGTGCTGGGGATTGAACTCGGGGACATTCTACCTTTGAGGTATACTCCCAGACTTTTTTATTTTTTAGTTGGGAAAAGGGTTTCACTAAGTTGCTGGGAGCCTCACTAAGTTGCCGAGGCTGTCTTCAAACCTGTGATCCTCCTGTCTCAGCCTCCCAAGCTCCGAGATTACAGGCTTGTACCGCCACACCCTACTTCTCTTTTACTTTTTATTGCAGATTTTTACTGGAGAAACTGAGTCTTATGACCTGCAGTTTTGCTTTTCCATATGTTGGACTTTTCTGATGACATGCCCTTGGCATTGTTTGATATGTTTCTCTAGCCTCTCTGTTTCCAACAAAGTTGGTAGGAGATGCAGGCTTCTCCTCATTCCGGCTTTCTTTGTTCTTGTCAAGAGAGCAGTGTAGGTGGACCAGTGTATTTCAGTCAGAAGCACTTGCCCAGTTGCCTCTCCCCCTGTGATCTTATCAGTCATTACAAACTACTGTCTATTTTTTTTTTTTTTTTGCGGTACCGGGGATTGAACCCAGGGGCATCCTACCTCCGAGATACACCCCCGGCCCTATTTTTTATACTTTATTTTGAAACCAAGTCTCACGAAGTTGTGGAGGGCCTCACTAAGTAGCTGAGGTTGGCCGCGAACCCGGATCCTCCGGTCTCAGCCTCCCAAGTATCGGGATTACAAGCGTGTGCCGCCATTCCCGGCCAGACTACTGTCTAAATCAGTGATACCCAAAGGTACACTCTGCAAGCAACGCCATGCCATTACCACCTGGGAGCTTCTTAGAAATGGAAATTAGTGAGCTTTGCCCCACACCTGTAAGTCAGAGTCTCTGGAGGTGGGGCCAAGAAGTTGTTAGCAAATTTCCCTGGGTGATTATTATGCTCACTAATTTTTTTTGAGATGAGCTAACTTATGTCAATTAATTTCTTATAAATTGCAAAATGGATATAATATAATAATGATTTCTTTCTAAGGGAATAACTGTAATTCTATATTAACACCTATGTTCTCGCCTCTCAAGTTATACTGGATGTCTGAAGCTTATTCTACAACAGACTTTCATGAAGTACCTATGGGAAAAATATTCCATGTGTTCTTATACATGAATCATGATTTTTCCTGGCCTTTAGAGTTGAAATTCAGACTGGCTGAAAGTAAAATCCAAGGATTACATGTTTGTAAAATGTAAACTCTTGAAATTTACATACACTACCCATTATTTTTCCCATCTTACCAAGTAAAGATTCACATATACAGAAAAGCTAAAAAAATTATAATGAACCCTAGTGTGCCTGACACCCAGATTCTATCTTTACCATTTTTTGTACCCGTTTTATCATTCCCATATCCCCCTTTTTCAAACCATCTTATTTTTGGTGCATTTCTGACAGCATCCACACACTTCCTTCTCATGACCTTAGGATGCGTATCATTTACAAGAGTCACTGGGTTTTACTTCATGTATAATTTACATATGATGAAGTGAACAAAATTTAAGCATATATTTGTTGCTCTTTTTAAATTGGGTTATTTGTCTTTGTATTATATATTTTGTACAAATTCTAGATTTTATCTCTTGGTGAGATATTTTCACTAAATCTGTTTATTTTCTTCTTAGTATCTTTTGATCAGACTATGTTAAATTTTGAAGATTTTTCATTGTATTTTTACCTTATAGTTATTTATCTTTTTGTCCTAACAAACTTTAGCCTATTACAAAGTAATAAAATATTTTCTTGTTTTTTCTTTCTAAAACCTATATGATATTTTGACCTCACCCTATATGAGGTGGGGTCAAAATTCATCTTTTTGTTTTATGGCTATCTAGCTAAACCAGCGATTTGTTTGAAAGCAGTTCTTTTCCTCATCAGAATGCTTTGGCACCTCCGCCAGAATTTTATTTATTTATTTTTTTTTTGCAGTACTGGGGATTGAACCCAGGGGCATTCTACCTCCGAACTACATCCCCAGCCCTATTTTTTATTCTTTATTTTGAAACAGGGTCTCACTAAGTTGCGGAGGGCCTCACTAAGTATCTGAGGCTGGCCGCGAACCTGGATCCTCCAGTCTCAGCCTCCCAAGTACTGGGATTACAAGCGTGCGCCATCACGCCTGGCTCCGCGAGAATTCAAATAACTACATAAGTCTGAGTTGATTTCTGAGATATTTGTTCCACTGATCCATTTCTCAATACTTGTTCCTATACCATACCATCTTAATAAGTGTTATAGTAGTTTAAGATCTCCAGCTTGTCTATTTTTGGTGCTGGGGATTGAACCCAGGGGCATTCTACATTTTTATTTTTTATTTGAAGCAGGGTCTCAGTTGCTGAAGCTGGCCTTGAACCTGCAATCCTCCTATCTCAGCCTCCAAAGTACTGGAATTATAGGCATGTACCACCGCTGCTCCTGGGTTGTCTTTCTTTTTCAATGGGAATTTGGATAGTATCAGTCCTTTATTTATCCATATAAATTTTAGAATCATGTTAATTTTTTGAAAAAACCTGCTGTGATTATAATTGAAATCCCATCGATCTATAGATAAGTGGTTCTTAGCAGAAGTGACCTTACTCCTCAGGAGACATTTGGCAATATTTGGGGACAACTTTTGTTGTCATAACTGGGGGAAGTATCTAGTGACTAGAGGCTGGGGATACTGATAAATATTCTACAATGCAGAAGACAGGCACCCACACCTTCACCCCGGTAGCAATGTATTATCTAACCCAAGGCCGTGGCCAGTTCTCTCCTTTTCTTCTGTGGAAAGTTATTATCTAGCTTCAGAAGGATCTGTTTAGAAAAGTCATGGTTCCTAGAAAATTGGACATTTTATACAGACTTTCAAATATATTTAGTTTGCAGAGTTTTTGATTGATTGTTTTGTTTTTGTTGGTACCAGGGATTGAACCCAGGGGCATTCTACCTTCAAGCTATGTCCCCGCTCTTTTTAATTCTTTTATTTTGAAACATGGTCTCACTAAATTATTGTGTGCTGCTGGCCTTGAACTGCCAATCCTCTTGTCTCCGTCTCCCAAATGCTGGGATTACAGGCATGGGCCACCACGCCTGACTTAATTTACATTTTTAATAACAGTGATATTCACTTTATGAAGATGACAGGTCTAAATTTATATATTCAGTTTTTAAAATAATAATGAAAAAGAAAGAAGCATTTATCGCATCTTTCTTACTTGGACTCTGTCATTTGTAGCCAAATAGTTGAAGAAGGGAAACATTTCATTATAAAATTATTCTAAGACCAGGAAACATAATATAATTACAACATCACCATTGGGCAATGTCTAATGAATGAATGTATTCAGGTATCAGGCAGTAGTGGGTAGGAATACCAAAAAGAACAAAACTAAACATTCTTCTGAGACAAGAATGTAGCACCACACTGAGTCATGACATTCCGAGGGGCTCAAACCTGAGTCTCACCAAGTCTCTGGGTCCACCTCCAACCTGTCTGAAATCCAGAGGGCAATGGAGCTCTCTGACTACACCAGGATTATGCAACTGGTAGCACCCAGATAATGGAAAACTCTACCAATCGCGTGCCCTGCCTTCTACAAGAGATAAACTGTATGCACAACGGAAAACAGAAAAAGGACAGAAACATGTAGAGTAGAAGAAACTAAAGGTATATAAGATTCAAAATGGGCAAACAAAAGTGTCTAGAGATGTAGTGTTAGCTAACAAAATTATGAAGAAAAGTCAGGCATGGTGGCACACACCTGTGATCCCAGTACTTAGGAGGCTGAGACAAGAGGGTCATAGGTTCGAGGAGAGCCTCAGCAACTTAGCAAGACCCTGTTTCAAAATAAAAATAAATAAATAAATAAAAATGACTAGGAGTGTAGCTCAGAGGTAGAAAGCCCCTGGGCACAATCCCCAGTGTATGTGTGTGTGTGTGTGTAAAAGAAATTATGAAGAAAAACAAGAGAATGATTACTACTAAGTTCAGGGTGGTGGGTACATTTGGGGAGAAAAGAGAACAGTGACTTACTGTTCTCAAAACTAGGCTTTGGAGTTAATCTAAAAATGTCTATTTCATGACCTGCATTTATAGTTGCAATAAAATTTATTAAGACATACATTTGTTTTTGGTGGTCTTCTGTTTTATTTTATACCAAAATGGTTATAAACTATAAAAGACAAAGGACAATCAGGAAAACATTATTTGCAATTCTTTTTTGTTGAGGGAGTTATCTCTGTATTATATAAAGAGCTATTACAGATTGAGAGTAAAATGGCCAAAAATCCAAAGAAATAACAGGCATGCTATGTGATCAGCCAGGTCACTGAATAAAATACAAATATCCTTTAAGCACAGGAAAAAGGGCTGGACTTCCAACAGAATGCGAGAAATTAAACATATTGATTGCTCCTTCCCATCATGTTTAGTTTAGTACAACTCCAAAGTCTGAGAGCTTTTTCTGGTGAGATTCTGGGGAAATATGTACTCTTCTACAGAGAACACAGAATGGTACAATTACTGTAGTGGGCGATGTGGCAACATCTACAGAATCACACGCACATTGTTCTTGGAACGAGCATTCACGCTTCTGGAAATGCAGGCTTGCACAAAGACTGTTGACAGAGCGATGCAGTACAGCTTTGCTTTGTTGTTGCTTGTTTGTGTTGTTTAAAAGTATCTGATTTTTTAGAAGCCAGTCATGGTGGTGCATGCCTGTAATCTCAGTACTTGGGGGGCTGAGCAGGAGGATCATGGGTTTGAGGACAGCCTCAGCAAGTAGTGAGGTTCTCATCAACCTAATGAGACCCTGTTTCAAAATAAAAATAAAATAGGGTTGAAGGTGTGTCTCAGAAGTAGAATGCTCCTGGGTTTAATCCCCAGTGCCACAAAATAAAATAAAATAAAATAAAATAAAATAAAATAAAATAAAATAAAATAAAATAAAAATCTGATTTTTAAAAATATGCTTTAATTGGTGCATTATAATCATATATCATAATGAAGGTAATAGTGACAGAGACATACACGCACAGGGCACTTGGTGAGCTTCACCTTGGAGTCTACCCAGTCACTCCCCTTCCCCACACAGGATATTGAGATTGGCACTGATAATTTCATATATACACACAGCTTTGTTTGCTATAGCAAAAGGGTACCACCTCCACGTCTTTCTCTGGGAGTTCATTATATAGACCATAGTGTATTCACAGAATAGAACACTAAGCTATCTGTGAAGAGAATGAAATGCTGGGTGTGGTGGCACATGCCTGTAATCCCAGGATTTGGGAGGCTGAGACAGGAGGATCTCAGGTTTGCAGCCAACTTCAGCCACTTAGCGAGCCCTCTGCAACTTAGTGAGAGTATATTTCCAAAGAAAAAATAAAATAGGGCTGGGGGTGTATCTCAGAGGTGGAATGCCCCTAGGTTCAATCCCCAGTAACACACAAAAACAAAAACAGCCAGGCGTGGTGGCGCACGCTTGTAATCCCAGTACTTGGGAGGCAGAGACCGGAGGATCTGGGTTCGCGGCCAGCCTCAGCTAATAGTGAGGCCCTCCGCAACTTCACGAGACCCGGTTTAAAAATAAAGTATAAAAAATAGGGCCAGGGGTGTAGCTCAGAGGTAGAATGCCCCTGGGTTCAATCCCTGGTACCGCAAAAAAAAAAAAAAAAAAAAAAAAGAGAATGAAAAAGCCCTTCACATTCATGCTGAAATGGAAATACTTCCAGAAGAGAACAGGCTCTTAAATGAACAAAAGTATTTAACTTCTTTCTAATTTATGGATATGAAAATCAAGGAAAAGTACTAAGATTTTATATTTACATTTGAATAAAACTTGAAGAATGTCTACATGATGAGAAAATCGTGGCAGAAATACTTTGTAATATAATTTTTTTTTCTTTTGGTACTGGGGATTGAACCCAGGGGCATTCTGCCTCTGAGCTACACCTCCAACCCTATTTTATTTATTTATTTTGAAACAGGGTCTCACTAAGTTGCTGAGGGCCTCCCTAAGTTGCTGAGGCTGGCCACAAACCTCAGATCCTCCTATTTCAGCCTCCCAAGTAGTAGGGTTACAGGTGTACACCACCACGCCTGGCTGTAATAAAATTTTGATTTTGAAACATGGGAATATAATACATTCAATAAATAAAGTAAAATTTAGTAAAAACAACAATTCTTCTGTGCTCCATATTTCCTGTAGATATTTTTCTGGTCACCTGACAAGAACATTCACTGTACCTATGTCACCAGCATTATTCCTCGAAACCTCTTCACCCAAGTTTTCATCCATACAAACACATCAAAACAGCTCTGAGGAGAATTACCTGTAACATTTGCATTTATAATCCCAGTGAGCAGTTCCTAGTCTTTTATCTTACTTATCCATCAGCAGCTTTTCACACAATGGCCCCCCATATCTTTCTCCAAGAAGCACACATAGGGCCAGGCGTGGTGGTGCACGCTTGTAATCCCAGTACTTTGGGAGGCAGAGACTGGAGGATCCGGGTTCGCGGCCAGCCTCAGCTCTCTCTCTCTCTCTCTCTCTCTCTACCTCTCTCTCTCTCTACCTAGTGAGGCCCTCCACAACTTTATGAGAGCCTGTTTCAAAATAAAGTATAAAAAATAGGGCCTGGGGTGTAGCGTGGAGGTAGAACACCCCTGGGTTCAATCCCCGGTACTGCAAAAAAAAAAAAAAGAAGTACACATAGTTATTCTCTTCTAGGCTGTCCTGGAACCCTAGGATCAGGCCTCAGATCTCTTGGCTTCTCTCACGTCACTGCCTTGATTTCCTGCATTCTTGGCTTTAAGTATCAGCTCTCTCCCAGTGGCTTTCAAATTGATGTATTAAGTCTGGACCTAGGCACTGAACTCCAGATTACGATATCCTTTGGTCTCCTTACCGGCATCACTCGGCTATTTAAGAACACCTAGATTTCACTATTTTAAAAACAAAACTCTTGATCTCTGTCACCTTTGTGCCAAAATCGTTCTTCCTGTAGAATGATGTTTCATTAAGACTTTGTAATTTTCAATGGTGTGTGTGTGTGTGTGTGTGTGTGTGTGTGTGTGTGTGTGTTGCTTAGTTCCCATGAAGCCTAAATTAACCATTACAACATGAAACCTCTGGTGATCAGTGAGTGTACCACTCATGAGTCATTGAGATTAACAGGGGAAGAAGTAAATATCTGTGGGGATGAGACACAGCGACCATCCAGGAAAGCTCTCTGGGGAACGGGGATGGTTTCAAGAGCTCTTGATCTGATGTTTTCTCTCTTCTCTGAATAGAGAAAGCCAATAACATCCCTTCCACCTGAGCTGTAGCCGACTATGCTAGTGTGTGTTCTTCCTGGAGGCTTAGGAACATTTTGTAATGAAATATGGCTTTCTGACATAGCTCGTAAGAGCAACAGGGCTGAGAAAAATATATAATGTCTCCTAACCCATGTTACCATGTGTTAAAACATTTTTTAAAAACCTGCAAAATATGGTGACTAAGAGTAAATCAAAGGAATTTGGAAAAAATAACTTACTATCTTAAAATCTCCTATTTATATAGAATGATAGGAATATATTGGATTGCAGATATTCTTGTCTACATAGTTCAGTCATTTCATGCTTGGTCATGTTTTACTTTACTCCTGACATGTAACCATGATGCATCAAATATATTTGGGGAGAAAAAGGATATAGCTTCAAAATAAAATGAGCAGAAATGTTAGAAACACCAGAGAATCAGAGCCACGGCCTGCTGTTGGGCTGCTGTAAACACTGGGGGCCCGAGTTCAGCTCTCTCATGAAAGGACTGTAAGGTCTCTATGCAAGAAGGTACACAGAATTATTCTTAAGGAACTTTCTAGAAAAAAAACAAGGACTAATCTGTATATCAGAGTGTAGTTAGAGTGCTCAAAATGTATGCAAATGAGTATTCTTCATTAATATAAACCAAGTGCTGTGTGACTATATGTCTCTATCACTCTGACCTCATTACCATGCATAATTACAATGAGTGATTAAAAATATATAAATCATCAAACTTGAAGGAATGAAGCAAGAGGGGAGAGATGGGTGTTAGAGAAAGCAATTGGACATGTCTGCCATCCTGAGGTTGCGGGTATGTGCTCCCTTGGCTACAGGACCAGCCTCAGAGCAGCAGGGAACCTACACCTTCAGCCCAGGTTCAGTAGTGAAGCAGCGGGGACAGGGAGCTCCCTTTCTTTACCTTGTTGGCCTGGAGGAGGGCGCACAGCTTGAAGCTGGAGCCTGGGATAAGCCACTTCCAACCCTAAGAGGAAGCCCCAATGTGCCTCAGTGCAGGGTGCCCAAATGAAGGTTTGTTCAGAGCTGGGAGCCTAGGGAAGCAGGCAAAGACACACACTCCCTCCCAGCAGTAGTTGTGCCAGCTGCACTAGCTTGGCATGGATCTGACCAAGCCCTGACATCTTGGAAGAAACCATCATTCTAAAGGGCAACTGTAAAGTCTAAGAGGTCTGACAGCCTCTGGTGATCTAGGTGGAAGCCCAGTGGGTCCCTGAGTCACTGCTTGAATGGGAGCTGCCTAGCCTGACCCAGTGGTGCATACCTGTAGTCCCAACACTTGGGAGGTTGAGTCACAGGTTCAAGGCCAATCTCACCAAGTTAGCGAGTCCCCATTTCAAATAAATAAAATGTAAAAAGGCTGGGGGTGTAGCTTGGAGGTAGAATGCCCCTGGGTTAAATCCCCAATAGCCACCCCCCACAAAAGAAAGAAGAGAGAGAGAGAAGAGGAAGAAGGAGGAGGAGGAGGAGGAGGAGGAAGAGAGCTGCTTGACCTGCATCAGATTATGCATGAACAGAAATAAGAACTAAACATTTTGTTATATCCTCTTGATTCTAGTATTTATCTATCTTTCTGGTTTTGAGGGTAGTATTAATTAATATTACTTTTCATTTGCTTAGTAAAATAAAAGTAACAAGATATAGTATTGCAGAATGGATTATGAAGTATGCCAAAGGTTCTTTCTTGCTTTAGAAATCCTGAATAGCTATAGAATATTTGTATAAGTAACTATGAAAGTTTCCATCAATGCAATAAAAGACAGAGGAGAGGAAAGGATAAAAACACAGAAAAAGATCACTAAGTGACCTAAATAAGCCTCAATATATCACTAATCATAATGAAGGTAACCAAATGAACTCATTGATTAAAAGACAAGTATTAGCAGGTTGGATAAAAACAGCAAAACATAGTGAAAACCTGCATAGAAGAAGTAGTCCTAAAATACTGAAGTTGAAATGAAGATAATATTAACAATGGAAATAACTTAGGCATAAAGCAAACCTCATTAACAGAATAAAGAGAAATTCTTTTGGGTTTATACCCAGGAGTGGCATAGCTGGGGTAACCAGACAACCATAGTAACGCATACATATCTATGTTTATAGCTGCACAGTTCATAATTGCTAAACAATGGAACCATCTGAGATGTCCATCAATAGACGAATGAATTACAAAATTATGGGATATACACACAATGGAATGCTACTCAGATATAAAGAAGAACAAATTATGTCATTTGCAGGGAAATGGATAGAACTGGAAAATATGATGCTAAGTGAGATTAGTCAGTCACAAAAAGTGAAAGGTCGATGCTTTCCCTCATATGCAGAAGCTAGGGAGAAACTGTGACACAGGAGGGACCCCAGACAAAGTAGAAGAAACCCTAGTGGAGTGAGGGAGGGGACCTAACTGAGGGATGGGGAGAAGACTTGAAGAGGGAAACACCTCAACGGACATGATGTACATACACAAACTTATCAAAACCAATCCTTGCTGAGCATGGGAAGGTGGGGAGGGAGAGAAAGGGGGCGGGAACTGAGGGAGGGCTCACCGAGTTCTGTGTGCATGTAGGCCTCTACCACCCTGAACTTCAAGGTGTATGATTACAATGCACCAATAAGAGAAAAATTAAATTAAAAAATAAAGAGGAATGCTACATCATAACAGAATTATTCACCTAGAAGAAATAAAACCTATGAATTTTGGATGTTCACACCATCAGGGCACTGAAGTATATAAAATAAAAACTGACAAGCACACGAAGAAATCGACAAATCTACAATCATATTGGAAGTTTTAAAATACCCATACAAAAAAGAGATAGATGAAGTAGACAAGAAAAAAATTTAGCGAAGCTACAAAAATCTTAAGCAATGATAACATTATGTCTGTGAATAAGCATATTTATCTCTACATTTGAGCAATAAAGTAGTACTAGAAGATAACTCTTAGGGCTGCAAGATTCCGCTTTTAAAATGAGTTCTATTCAATGCCCTCTTTCTCCTTACGAAGATGAATTTGCATTTTGAATGTCTCTGAGCAACAAGGAAGGGGAGCTATGTACAATCATACTTGCATTTGCATTCCTGGCTGGCTCTGCTGGGAGTGGTGATGAGACATCATTTGCATTGTGTTCATTGTCTTCAGTGGAGTTTTTTGGGCATTAAAATTTCAATTGTATAAACATTCGGTAGTATGAGTACACTTTGTTTGCCAAGTTTTAAGTGAACATTATTTAAAAGTTAAAAGAATGCTTCATGTCGTATACAGGAGACAGAAACATGAAATAATTTATTTGGAGACATTATTCTACAGTTTTATTATGTTAATATCATTAACATCAGCTGGGCTCAGTAGGACATGCCTATAATCCCAGTACTTGGGAGACCGAGACTGGAGGATCCCAGGTTCAAGACCAGCCTCAGCAACTTAGCAAGGTCCTCAGCAACTTAGTGAAATCCTATTTCAAAATAAAAAAATAGGTAGGGCTGGGGTGTAAGTTGGAGGTGAAATGCCCCTGGGTTCAATCCCCAGTACTACACACACACACACACACACACACACACACACACACACACACACACAAAGATCATTTAACATGAGATTGTCTTCTTAACAAATTTCTAAATGTGCAACATCTTATCTTTGACTATAGATACAAAGTTGCATAGAAACCCTCTAGTGCTTCCCCATCTTGTTTGATTGAAATTTTAGACCCATTCATTACTAACTTCATTTCTCCCTCCCTCCAGGCTCTGGAAACCACCATCCCACTCTCTGATTTTATGGATTTCGCTATTTTAGATACCTCGTATAAGTGGACTTAGTATTTCTCTATGTCTGGCTTACTTCACTCAGCAGTACTGTTCTCAAGGTTTTCCCATGCTTTGCATATTACAGACTGTTCTGCTTTTAAAAGGCTGAATAATATTCCTTTGCATGCGTATATCATGTTTTCTTTATCTGTTCATCTATTGTTGGGATTTCGATTGTTTCCCACAGCTTGGTATTGCAAATAGTTCTGCAATGGACGTGGATGTGCTGATACCCCGTCAAGATCTTGATCTGGCTGGGTGTGGTGGCGCACGCTTGTAATCCCAGTACTTTGGGAGGCGGAGACCGGAGGATCCGGGTTCGCGGCCAGCCTCAGCTCTCTTGCTCTCTCTCTCTCCCTGTCTCTCTCTCTCCCTGTCTCTCTCTCTCTCTCTCTCTACTTAGTGAGGCCCTCCGCAACTTTGTGAGACCCGGTTTCAAAATAAAGTATAAAAATAGGGCCGGGGGCGTAGCGCGGAGGTAGAACGCCCCTGCGTTCAATCCCCAGTACCGCAAAAAAAAAAAAATAAATAAAATAAATAAATAAAAAAGATTCTGATCTGGGTAAATACTCAGATGTGGGATTGCTGGATCATATTTTTTATTTTTTGAGGATCATCCATACCATTTCCCATAGTGCCTGCACCGTTCAGCATTCCCACCAACAGTGTATAAGGGCTCCAGTGTCTGCACACCTTGCCAATGCTTACCTTTGCTTTTATAATAGTTATCTTGATAGGTATGGGGTGACATCTTGTTATGGGCTTGAGGTTTGGATTTGCATTTTCCTGATAGCAAGTGACACTGTGCGTTTTTCAGACACCAGGTGGCCATTTGTATACCTTCTCTGGAAAATTTTCTATTTAGTTCCTTATCCCCTCCCCCCTTTTTTTGTGATGCTGGGGATTGAACTCAGGGGCATTCTACCTCTGAGCTACACCCCCAGCTCTATTTTATTTTTAATTTGAAACAGGTCTTGCTAAGTTACTGAGAGCTCGCTGCGTTGCTGAGGCTGGTTTCAAACTGCAATCCTCCTGTCACTCAGCCTCCCAAGAACTGGAATTACAGGCGTGCACCACCACACCCTGCTCTAAGCCCATTTTTTAAAAAAACTGGTTATTGATTGTTTTGCTATTGAGTCATGGGAGTGCCTTATGTATTTTAGGGATTAGCCCTTTTCAGACACCTCA
>PVJS01017500.1:0-36091 GCA_004027185.1 Glis glis
AGAGAGAGAGAGGGAGAGAGAGAGAGAGAGAGAGAGAGCAAGAGAGCTGAGGCTGGCTGCGAACCTGGATCCTCCGGTCTCCACCTCCCAAAGTACTGGGATTACAAGCATGCACCACCACGCCTGGCCCCAACTCTTCTATATATAGGCACTGGTAGAGACCTCCTCAAAAAGACCACCATAGCTCAGGAAATAAAATTAGGATCAATAAATGGGATGACACCAAATTAAAAAGAGTTCATAGGTCCCAGAAAGAGTTCTGAAAATATGTATACCTATTATAAAGAATTCCAAACATAGGATATTCCAATTTTCTCTCCCTCCCTCCTTCTTTTCCTTCTTTTGTGATTGAAGAATAAGAAATGACCCCATTCTTCAAGGGAAAGACCAAAGACTAACTGGAACCAGGGTAAGAAATGACCATCAAGAATAGTTTAAATTCATTCAGTTGAATACTAACAATTCTTCTCAATGAACATACATCTTAAAACCAACAAGCCAGTGATAATTCCATACTTTAGAAAATTAGTCAATCAGGAACAGACTCCAATAAACATACCTCTGATGGCAACCGATAAAAAAATATATCAACCCAACAACCATATTTCCACACAGCAGGCCAGTTAACTTAAACTCTTGCTATTTTAAATACTCTTGTGCTTCATGTGCCTCAAGAACTCAGTTTCAGATTATCAGTCTGCCCTGCTCAAAGAATATTCCACCTGAGCTGGACATGATGGTGCATGCCTACCTGCAATCCCAGTCTTTGGGAGTCCGAGACAGGAGGATCACAGATTCAAGACCAGCTTCAGAAACTTAGCAAGACCCTGTTATGAAATGAAAAATAGAGTACTGGGGGTATAACCTGAATGCAGAGTGGCCCTGGGTTCAATCCCCAGTACTCCCCCCCCAAAAAAAGATTCAACCTGATCATTCTAGTTTTCTATTAATATGCTAAGTAATAAGTTCAGCTTTGTCTTTTTGTTTCAGATATTAATATTTTCACCATTCTTTAGCAAGTTGAACTAAAGGGATTATTAATTACCTGTCAGTCAATAAATAGTGGTTAATATTATTATTCAAATCATGCAAGGAATCTTGTCAAGTTGGACTCAACAAAAACCAAACATTAAACAATATTAACTCTACTACTAATTTCAAGGATATAAATAATCATGAAGAACAGGTAAAGAATGAAGACATCCTGGACTGTCAATGCAGATTTCTAGTCCCTTTCTCTCTTAAAAGACATCCTGTAGACTAGATGAACAGATGGTGTGTCTAATGTACATGGCTACTCTATTGACACAGAAGAGTCCTTTCTGTCATAAAACATTTCCATTTTTTACATAGATAGTTATTTTGCACAAACAATATTTTCCAGGGATCCTTATTAGTATATCCTGTTTGTTTTCCATAAACAATCCTAGAGGACTGAGCACCCCATAGATAAGATCTTTCCTCTAGCAAATAAAAATTAGCTAGTGGGCATATCCTCCTGTTACAACATCATTAATGATGGAAAGAGTTAATTGTAGATTTGCTGCTTCATCCTTACCCTGAAAATTCTTAATGAAAACACAATTAGCATTTTAGAATGATTAAATGGTAAGTTGGAACATTTTTATTTTAAGAGTAAAGAAGAGGCTTTTTAAGACTATTATTATTAAACTAGTATTAAGAGATGAGTGCTTCATAATAAAACTAAAATTATAGCATAATAACACCCACTGGTTCCCTTGATAGTATTTAAACCAAAATGGGATTTAGAGTCCATTCATAAATATTATAGCACTAAATGCTTTAAAACTTAACTCAAATTGTAAACAAGACACACGATAAAACAAAATGGTTCTTTGACATACTATCTAGTTGAAGAATCTAATAGACTTAGTTATCTTTAACCAGGACTAACTAGTGACAGATTTCATAAGGATACCACTACATTAACCTCCCATCCCTGGTCACAAAGACATCTAGATTTGTCAGAATGAAATTACCCCAGACCAGGGAAGACTTAAAAATGGATGTTCACAACACAGATGCCAAGTAGGGTGGAGTTTTGAAGATGGGTTTTTCAACAGTTTCTTCCTTCTACCCACATCTCACATCAATAAAAGAGGTATAACTCCCACTTCTCATGAATCTGGAATGGGTTTCTAAGACTAGATCATAATAAGAAGGCTTATAGTTTTTTCCTGAGCATCTTGGAAGACTTGCTCTTGAATTTATCCCTCTGGGAGCCAAACATCATGGTGTGAGAAAACCACAACTCATGGGATGTCCATGTACAGCTACTTCAAGTAACAGTTTATATATGCATGCCTAGGCTGCCAAAACAAAATACCAGAGGCTAACTGACTTAAACAAAAATTTTATTTTCTCACAGTTCTGAAGGCTGGAAATCTTAGACCAAGGTTCCAGTTAACTGGGTTCTGGTGATGGCTATTTTCCTTGTTTCCAAAGGCTACCTCCTTCTTACTGTATCTTTACATTTCAAAGAGGTGGGGCACAAAGAGAGGGGGGAGAGAGAGAGAGAGAGAGAGAGAAACACCAGTACAACCACATTAAGGACCCGCTCTCATGACCTCATCTAACCTTATTCACTTCCCAAACCTCCATCTCTAAATACCCATCACATTGGTTGTAAGTTGTCAACATGTAAAATTTTGGGGAGACACACATATTCATCCCATAACAGAGTCTAAGTGAGTTACAACTAGTATTAGCTTCCAACCATGTGAATGAGAAATCTTCAACATCAAGCCTAGACTTCAAGCTTAGTTAATCTTCAACATCAAGCCTAGTTAGGCTTCAGATGATTGTAGTTCCAGAAGATATTTCACTGCAATTTCATAAGAAATTCCAAGTTAGAAGCAATCAACAAATTTTAGTTAACCCACCTATCCATGAATTATAACAAATTGTGGTTTTGGACACTACATCTTGAGCTGGAGTTTATGCAAAAAAGCTAATCTGAATAGGGATTAACACCAGGAGTTGAAATGCTTACTATATTAAAAACTATAACATGTGGCATTATTTGGAGACCAGGAAGAGAGCAGAAGGTAAGGTTGCCTTAAGGAGACTACTAGGGGCTGGATGACAATAGGATTTTGTAACTGGAGGATGGAGTAAAGGGCATCTATATTATATAGAGAGATGGAAATATGGCACACTGCTGACTATCGTAATGTTGAAAATATGCTTTAATAAGATGGTAGATTTGACTAAGGAGAAATCCCGTCAGAATAATGAAAATGTAAACTTTTCTTAGCCATATATGGTAACATATGGATAGAAAGAAATGATATAAAAGGGGAATATCCAGGACTCACTCAAAAGCAGAATTTAGGCAAATATATGAAGTTAGAGTTTGCTAGGTTCACACATAAAAACATTTATCATGAAAGAAATCAAAAGAATATAACAAAAATATTCAAACTAAGAAGTGGTCCCATCATTCATAACCTTTTCAAATTATTGTTATGACCATCTTTTCAATAATTAATTTTTAGTACCATAAATATATGCACTTTTGTCAAACAGAGCTGGAGAATATTTTTATAATCTCTGACCTGTGACATTTATATTTAGAATAGAACATAGATCTTGAAAACATTATTATAAATGTAATGAGAAAACTAATTTGGATAAGGAATTGATCATCAGGCCTGCTTTGTCTAAACTTTACACATTCCAAAGAGAGTCTGTCCCTTGACTAGCTGTTTTGGTCAACATTCTCAGTACTGTAGTCCAAAAGACCTGACCACACAACTTGGATGACAGAAGATTTATTCGCTTTCAGTTTTCTGGAAATTCTGGGTTCTATCCATGTGAGACTGGGTCTGAATCTCAGGGCATGGTGGTGGGAAGAAGAGAAAGGAAGAAAGCAAGGCTCTACTCTCACATCATGGAGGCCAAAAGCATGAGAGAGCAAGCAAGCAAGGGGATTCAAAGACACAATCCCTAAGGCCACACCCCACCAGCCTAGGTTACCACCAGATTTATCTACTACAATGGGTTTATCTACTGATGAGATTACAACCCTCATAATTCAATTATATCAACTCCAAACACCAATAAATGAGTTCTTTAGGGGACATTCTATATCTAACTGTAACACTAGCTCTTAGAAAATAATCTCTACAGCCTTGGAATATTCAGCCTGATAGTGTCTTGATTTACTTGAAGCCTCAGGGATGCCTGGTAGTTTATGCTAACAATGTGATTTATGGTAGGGGTATCAGTCTGACCTCTGGAGGAGCTGGATGTTGAATAACTAGGGTCAGTCACAGTGCCACAACCAAGGATCTACATTGTAGTTACTTACCATTCAAATATATTTTTAAAGACATCCCTTCTAATAATTCTATGAACACTGCTTCTACTCCCACCCCTGTAGCCACTAAACCATTATTACTATTAACTACAAAACACAAGCCAAAAGGGTCACACATTAAGAGTCTTACTTTAGCTAAAATCACATTAAAAAAATCTTCAGGCCAGGCTTGTGGTGCATGCCTGTGATTCTAGTTACTCTGGAGTTTGAGGCAGGGGAATTGCAAGTTCAAGGCCAATCTGGGCAACTAATCAAGACCCTGTCTTACAAAATAAAAGGGTTGGGATGTAGCTCATTATTCAAGGCCTTAGGTTCAATCAATTCCCTGTACTACAAAGAAAAAACAAACACCACCACAAAAAAACAACCCAAAAAACAAATTGTTCTGTATTATCAACAATCCATACTGAAAACATGAATGAAATTCTTGTATTTAGACAAATCAGTCTTTCTTTACCAACAGAGAAAATCTAGACAAACTAATCAGGTGCATTATTGTCTATTTGTCCTAGGTATTTATAATACAAGAAAAACAGAGGTACTCCAAAGATTAAGAATTCTTCAAGAAATCACAGAAAATAGGGACTATCTAAAAAAATCTACCTCATTGCTCTTCACACTTCATTTGAGGATTTTATGCACTGTTAATTTATTCATTGAGTCCTGCATCTAGATGCTTCAGTGGAATCAAGACTGCTTTTCTGAAGAGGCCATAGGGTTTTCGGATCAGAATTCATGTTAATAAAATAATTTGAAGAGCAAAGGTTTGTCTGCTGAAACAGGAAGATTAACTCTGCATGCATTTCTGTCTCTCACTTTTTTTTGTCATTAACACAAAATGCGTTTTGTTGACTCATGATGTGCCATATTAGTTAAATTAAACATCAAACATCTGTATAATTTTAAGATTCCAATATGAGTATGTTGGCAATCTCTGTAAAACTTAAGCAGTTAAAAGCCTTCAATCAGTCAAAAGGATAGAGCTGCTGTAATGGCAAACTCAGCAAGCAATTACATCAAAGAATTTAAAATCTATTTCAGTAATGCCTTCTGGATAATGACATTGATCTCCACACTCCTCTTGCAGACTTCCTGGTATTGCAAAGCATGGTTCTGCAAAGTTTCACATTTAGAAGAAACACCATTTACCATTTCTTTTTATGTGGACATAGTTCAGTTCTCTTGAATGTACCTACACAGCTATTTCTATAAAGCTAACAGACTTTTATTCATAAAGTCAAAATTCATGCTATGTACACAATCCTTCCTTTGTTCTTTTCTGTCACACCAATTTTGCCAAAATGGTAGAAGTAATGAGAGGACTTTACTACCTTTTATATTCACATTTTTTCTTTTACCCCAAACAAGCACTATAAATAAATAGAGCAATCAATCATCAATCTATGTTTTGCCTTTTCTCTTTGTACTTTAATCTTCACTTGATTTACTTACCTTTAGAGGTTGATATGTGTAAGTGAAATTATTGCAGATGAGAATTTTAAATTAAAGGAAATGTGTAAACCTAATTCCTTCTCCATCCCTCCCTCCTTTCTCCTCCTCCTCCTCCTTCATCTTCTTCTTCTTTTTGCAGGGTGGGGATTGGTTAGGGGACAGATTTTCTTAGGGACATTTGTGAATTATCTGTGGATCATTTAATGCTGGTCAGGTATTATTTAAATTCAGTTGTTCTAGTGAAAGTATATCTATATGTAATTTCATGCCTAAATTCGAGTGCTTTAATGCATCTCTATAGTTTTTCCAAATAATGTGTGGTTTACTGCTTTAAAAGAAGTAAAAATTAAAATTAAATTCTACATGAAGCCGGGTGTGGTGGCACACGCTTGTAATCCCAGTACTTTGGGAGGCAGAGACCAGAGGATCCGGGTTCGCGGTCAGCCTCAGCTCTCTCTCTCTCTCCCTGTCTCTCTCTCTCTCTCTCTACCTAGTGAGGCCCTCCACAACTTCGTGAGACCTGGTTTCAAAAAATAAAGTATAAAAAATAGGGCCAGGGGTATAGCGCAGAGGTAGAACGCCCCTGGGTTCAATCCCCGGTAACGCAAAAAATAAATAAATAAATAAATTCTACATGAAGACTGTATCTCTTAGATCATTGAATTCTATGTGCCATACAAAGAGATAATGCATATTAGATGATTTGATGGTTTGAGGTTTTTTATTTTTTATTTTTTGGATCTAGAACCTACTCCATGCTGGAATCTAGAATGTATCATTAGACAATAGTGAAATAAAGCTTGCATTGTTAAATCTCTTTGTATCATCTTCTAAACATGCTAATGTGCTTTTCATCTTAAACAAACACTTGTCTGGCCCCATCTCCTTTCAGTTGCCTATCCTATCTCTCAATTTTATAGTCAGACAGTTTGAAAGGATTTAAATTTTTTTTTCCATGTCCCACCTTCAATTCATTCTTCTACTTTGATCTCAGCTGCAAGGAGAATGATGATTGGAAGGAATGAAGTCCATATACAACTATTTGAGTATACTGGTGTGAAGGAATTGTCCCCTATTCAAGTGTAGTGGGTCATTTCAGGGATTATGAGGGGACTCAAACATTTATTCCTCTGTTAACCTGTATATTAATAACCAAGTCACCACCCTATTCAGTTCAATGGAGGAGGAAGTGCCCAGATTCAACTGATGGGACCCTGGCAGAGTTTACAGTGGGGAAGGAACACTAATGTGACACTGTGGGATGCAACTCTTTTGGTTGATTCATTTTACTGTTGTTTCTACTGCTGCATGTACCATAGGAAATGAAGTATTACATACTTGTACTTCATTATCCTATAAATGCTAGAATGGATTCTCTCAACTGGGAAAAGCTGTATATAGAAAAGCACTTGTAGCCTTGGGACCATATACCTCTAATGACTACTTGGCATACAAGTCTCTGTGACTGATGGTTTTACTAATTTTAACCTCTGGTGAAGGAAAGCAACCATGACCTAGAGGTACCTCTTGGGTTTAGGACTTGTTGCCCCAATGACAAGCATAGCTATTACCATGTTATTAGGCCATTGTCAAAACTGAATGCTGATCCAGGAAGACCTTATTACTCTTTGGCCTACTAATACATTTTGGGCTGGTCAACTCATGCAATGAAGAGCAAGATTTGAAGAGTCTAGTAATAATCCTTGCTTCTCAAATGTTAATGGTGTATTCAAGAATGCAGCTGATCTGACTTTAACCATATGTCAGCTATTCATGCAAAAAGAGCTTTCCCTTCAGGAGAAAGTCTATCCTCCACCTCACTATTTGAAGCAAAGCTGCTGTCTCAGGGGGCCCTTAATTCACAGAGGTTCCCCTCTGTGACTGCCTGGGACTGGTTCATTGATGATGTTGCTAAGCTGAAAGCCAATGATATCCTCCAGGTTGTGCAGCTGTTCATCATCACCACAAACTATGCAGAACCAAAAACAGTCATGGTTTGTGGGCAGCACTGAAAATAATTCTCATGGCTTTGGCCAATCCTTCCCTTGATAAACACTGTTATATTTTTACTTATTTCCAATGTTTGCTCTGATACTTAGAAAACTAATGATTAGCAGATAAAATATATATATTTGGGGGCCGTAAACTGGAAACAAAGATTGCTGATTAACTTTCTGGATTATGTGCGTAAATGCCCCATAGTGAAGGCCTGCTTTCTGAGATTGACTGGAGTCTGTCAGCTGAGGGAGCCTGCATCTCTCAGCTCACCACTGCTGCTACCTGTGTGCACCATTGCACTGAGCATGGCAAGCATCTGCAAGTAGAATGGGCACATAAAGCACTGCATGTTTCTGATGCAGAGGCTGCACTGAACTTGCACTTGTGACTCCTGTTGAAATTTGACCTGTTGCTCACTGAAGGAGGCCATATGGCACAGGGCACTGTCCCGCCCACTCCTGACAGTTTGCATGGATCTTTCACCCCATCTTCATTCTTGGTGGTGCCTCACCACTGTTTTAACTTTATTGTAAGCTTATAGCATTGCTATTGTAGGCTGATCCATATAACTCTGGGCATATCAGTGTTCCTTGAAACTAATCTGTATCATATTCTCAGACCTCTGGATCATTTGTGATTTGTTAATGGATAACTAAGGTAATTTATGGAATGCTTTCAATATTACCTATTATCTGATATTGCAATTGTTGGAATAGCCTCCTTAAAAATTTACTCAAAAAGATTTCTGACTATCTCCTACTTAATAAGGCAGTTTGGTCATTCAATGTGACTTGCTCTCAAAAAGGAATTATTTCCTCTCTAACACTTCCTCAGTGATGTTCAGAATGAAAGTAGTCAGGTTTATATAGGAATCAATGCTGGCCATTCCTAAACATAATACTTATTTCATCCCCCTCCCTAACAACAACCCAGGCAGTCTCATTTTTATACCTAGTGGGTGGAGCCTTCATCATAAAGGGAAATACCTTCATGCAGCTCTCTTCAACTACTGCAAACACTACAATTTTAACTGAGCATCAAGTCTACCATCTCTTGTCAGACTGCTCTGACCATTCCCATCAACTTTCCAAATGGAAACAGCCATCGATGGTTCAGATATTTTCCTGCAAATATCTGCCCAACACTTTTGTATGTCTTCCACACCCCATGTCCACAGCCATTATTTGGATATTCTGTAGAATAGAATAATAGTATGAGATAGAGAAATAGAACAAGTTGGACTGCTGCCTGTAAACAGTCCCTCCAAAAATAAGGATGAGTCAATTATTTAACTGAACTGGGAAGCTGAAGGTCTTCCAGCTGGCCATGCAGCCAAATTGGAGGCTCTATGAACCTGTGTCCCATGAATGAGATAGGTTTTTCTTAAGGGATCCCAACAAATTTAACAATACTTTCTTTTTAAGAACACCATGTACATACCTAGGACTATACATGGAAGTCAGGTATTAACTTTCCTCCTTTTCAAAGATATAGCAACTTGCTCTTAGTAGTGATCATAAGACATTCAAGTGATCAAAGAAATTATGTACATATGTGAGAATACCAATGTCAACCTCAATATCCTATATGGGGAAGACAGGGAGTGAGAAGGGAGCTGAGGGAAAGCTCACCAAGTGCTGTGTGCATGTATGTCACTATCAGTATGAAATACATTATGATGTAAGAGTATAATGCACCAATTAAATGTATGAAAATAAAGGTCCTACTGATCAAAAAAGGAAAAAAAAAAGGAAATACCTCCAGTAAATCATATAACCCTCTGAAGATTGTAGAGATCTCTCCAAAGGTGATCTATGCTTGCTTATTTAGAAGAGTTCCTTATAAAGATAATTGACTTGTTCTTTCTTATTGTTTGTATTTAAGGTACAACATATTTTGATATACCTAAACATAGCAAAATGATTACAATAAAGTAAATTAACACACATCATTCCCTTTTTTTGTAGCTGTAGTAAGAACACCTGAAATGTACTTTCAGCAATTTTTCAATATATCATAAAATATTACTAACTATAGCCCTCATGCTGTACATTAGATCTCTGGACATATTCATTGTGCATAACTGCAGTTTTATATCCTTTGAGGGGAAGGAAATAGCGGATTGATTATTTTCTTTATGTGTATTTTGTGGGAGATATCCAATTTAAAAGTGGTATGATTTTTTTTTTTTATCTTAGCAGATCAATAACACCACCTTGACCAAGGAAGGCTTTTGGGTCAGTTTAAACTCAGTGGCCAGGATCTTTTGGTCCTTTGCTATGGACTGAATGCTTGCCTCCCTCAGAGTTCATATGTTGAAGCTCTACCCATTGTGATGTCATTTGGATGTGGGATCTTTGGGAAGTAATTTGGTTTGGATTAGTGCCCTTATAAGGAAAGGGAGAGACACTAGTGCTTGCTCTCTGTTTCTCCACACACACATGCATTAAGGAAAGGCCATGTGAACACACAGAAAGTGGTTGTCTACAAATCAGGAACCCGACCATGATACCACCCAAATCTCAAACTTTCAGTCTCCAGAACTGTGGAAAATAAATGTCTATTTGAATCATCCAGTCTTTTTATTACTTCATCCATCCCAAGTGAACTAAGACACATAGAGAAATTTTCTTTTCCTTTTTGAAGGCCAAGGAAGAATTTATGCAGTTGTTAATATTTCCTGGATAGAAAGAGCTCTATGCAAACTTTAAAAAAATACCTTTGCAATGTGAAACTTTAAGGAGAAAGTCATTGACTTTCTAACAGAGACCCAGATGGCTTATAGAATTTGCTTGTCTTGTTGGATCCAAAACTTTGAAAAATACAATTGGATTCATTATGCTGCTTGGAGTCATGTTGATAGTAGCCTTAATTAAATGCTATATGAGACAAATTAAAGAGATATGGTTCCAGACTCTGTCAGTGGTGTAGTCATAGCCCAAATTGTGAAGACATAGTTATCATATTGCTGAAAATATTATTTATGTGTCACTTGTACTTCTGCATGCCTACAAGTGACACCTTATCTTTCTTTTGTTTCAGATTATATTTAAAACATATTTGTACAAAATTCTTTAGAGATAGAGGTAGCATATGCTTCTGAAGCATGGGGTAGATTGGTTTACAGCTTTGGAAGACTGAGATAGTGTCTCAAAGGGAAAGATGCTTGCTTTCCATTATAATAAAGCTAATTTAATAAGTATAATACTGACAATTATGATTTCTCTATCAATAGGGAAAACTATTCATGCCTACTGCCTATTATAAAAGGCCCTAAATCTCAGCATTTCTCTCCTTTATTGCAACCCAATGTATGTGTAGGTGGGCATTTCATCTGCACTCATTCATGTTACCTCTGAGGGTCATGTAGGATAGGATTAAAATATGCTGATGTTCATGTTCTGTGTTGTGCTATGCTTAAGAGAATCCTTTTTCTCTGACCCAGACATCTCTACCAATAAGCATGAAACTGTGGCAGGCAACCAGGTAAACTTACATGTATAATAAAATCTCAGGCCCTTCAGAGTTTCCTTTTTATACTTTTATTGATGCACTGTAACTATGAATTGTGGTGAGGTTCAAAGTGACTCAAATATACACACATATATTACTTGGTGTGATTTTTTTCACATCCCACCTCAATCCCCCCTCTTACCTCCCTGTACATGTTTGTGAGATATTAGTTTGAATAATAAATATGAATTTTTGGCATAGTTTGAAATGGTATGTCTTTAATTCCTTCAAAAGTCTGGCCTAATCCTTTGTTGGGATTTCTAGTAAATTTAGGTCACTGAGAATGAAATAGTCAATTATCAGGAAATAAAAGTGTTTTAAAATCTTCTTATCCTCACTTCAACTGCAGAATACTGTAATGATGTCAAATATTAGTAACAAAAAACAAATAAATATCAAATAAATACAATCTTCTTCCTTTGTATGCCCTCTGATTTCCCTAAGTAAGAATAATAGAATTCATCAACCACACTGCATACACAATTAGACTCACAGGGAAAGTACTGATACTAAAGGATTGTGGCAGTTAAAATTAAACCCCCAGAAAGCTAGACTAGTTAATAGAATGCTATCTCATGACACAGTTTCAATTAGTGTATATTGTAGATTGCATAATGCTATTTCAAGCATAGACTATAAAAAATTACTGAGCTGAAAATAATGAAAGATAATTTGAATAATGGTAACATCTCTGTTTCCCATCTAATATTTATGCCATATTTGCAATTTTATATTCATCCTCATTACCATCAAATAGCAGCAGCAAGAACAGAAACTAGCTTTATTGCTTTCCTGTAATATATCTTCCCTGTCAATTGGAAAAAGAAAGTTCCATATTAGTAATAAAATTAGAACTCTGATCCTTTATTGGACAGAGAAATACTGATGCTATAAGTTAATAATATTGTGATTATCATAAGAATAGAAGTTTTTTTTTTTTTTTTTTGCGGTACGGGGATGGAACGCAGGGGCATTCTACCTCCGCGCTACGCCCCCGGCCCTATTTTTTATACTTTATTTTGAAACCGGGTCTCACGAAGTTGCGGAGGGCCTCACTAAGGAGGGAGAGAGAGAGAAAGAGAGAGAGAGAGAGGGAGAGAAAGAGCTGAAGCTGGCCGCGAACCCGGATCCTCCGGTCTCCGCCTCCCAAAGTACTGGGATTACAAGCGTGCGCCACCACGCCCGGCTTATAAGAATAGAAGTTTTTATTCTGTTATTAGTCTGAATTTTTCTTATAAAAAGAGGGAATGATATTCCCAAATGAATATAAAGATAATCATGCCATAATTAGGTCAATTCACTTTGCATGCATTTTGTTCACAGTTGACCAAAAGGTGATGTTTACTCATAGTTTGTAATTTTTACTAAAATGTGCTGAAAAGAAAAAATGGTTTTGAGTATTTGGGTATTTTACACTATTATGTTTGATAATAGCTATCAAATAACATTAAATATGTGCTTATATGATTATATAATATGAATGGAATATATATGCATTAGCAATAATTATAGTTATTCTTCTCTTGCTTTTGCAAATAATCCTTACATCTCTTTTCATTTTGTCATTATTCTATTTGTTACTTAGAATTTTCAGGCAAAAAAAAAAAAAGGCAAATCAGAGGAACCAACAGTGTCATAGTAGCTCCCTGATTGTGAATTATAATGGCAGCTCTACAGGGAAAACTGAGATAGGAAAGCATTGGAGAGAAGCCAGTAGACAACTCAGGTAACAACCAGGCAAAAATAAAAAGTATTGGTTTCTAGACTAGACTAGAAGACAACAGAATACAGCAACATCAGACATTATGTGTCTCAATGGGTCAGAGAAAGCTCTCCTACACAGTCCAAAAGGTATTCTACCCTTACCTTGAGCTTAAGAAAAACATAAGTGGACCAATATACCCACAATTTAAGCAGACAATAAGCTCAGAAAAGCTGAACAGAGCCAACCCGGGAGAAAAATCCTGGAGTTCTTCAGCTCAAGAGAGACTCAGCACTCCCTCAGCAGAGGTGGTTGGAGAAGTATGAACAACTTAATGGGCTTTCCAGGGGCAAACCAGGAGTTCCTGCAGTTTACTACTGTTTTTAAAATCCCTTTCTCTATTTTTTTTTTTTTTGTTGTTGTTCTGGGGTTTTCTGTTTGTTTTATTTTTGCCCTGTTTTTTGGTATAATTGGTTTTTGAATACCTAAGACTAAACAACCACTTATGACTTATTGGATTAATGGGTACTTTACAGAAAGACAATCTGAACATAGAAGAGAGGGACTCAGTGTAGGGAGAAATAGAGGGCCAGAGATTAGTATCCAAAGTAGAGAAGAAGAAAGAGGCAATTCCATTTGAAACTGCCAGTTTTTTTTTTGTTTTGTTTTTTTTAATAAGGAATATAGCAAACTGGGATGTGGAACTGGATCAGATCAGGACAGATGGAAAGAAGAAATTCCCCTGTCACTTCTCCCAACTTAGAAAGAGCTGGAGGATGAACTAAAGAATTCCACACACTGTCCTGCAGCACACGAAGAGGGACTTTTGGCTTGTAATTAGTGCTTTCATTATGCTAATCAGATGTGGTGAAGCTAATACATACCCCTAGCCCAGAAGTTATTACAAAGAAATAAATACTTGCTAAAGAACCCCAACATAAAAGAGGAAAATAAATCCATCTCAACAGATGTGCATATCTGAGGCCTCTGAAAATATGAGGCAAAAGGCTAACAAGATACTTTCAAAAATGTGCAATTGCCCGTTGATATCCACTGATATTGAGGTACAGAAAATTCCAGAGTATGAATTAAGAAAGTTGATTACTAAAATAATCAATTAACTAAAAGAAGACCTAGGAAAAGAATTAAGAGAAAAAAATACAGGATGTAAAAGAGCATTTTAATAAGGGAAAAGAGATTCTGAAAGGAACCAAACAAAAATTTGGGAAATGAAAAACACGGTAAATAAAATAAAATGTGTAGTTGAAAGTCTTGCCAATAGATTGGACCACATAGAAGATTTCAGTCCCTGAGGTCAGGGTATATGATCTTAAGCACTCAGTAAGTAATGTAGAAAAGAGGAGGCCATGATCTGAATTTTTAAGAAATCTGGGACAACATTCAGAGGCCAAACAAGAATCATTATCATTGAAGGGGGACCCAAGGTACAAGCTATAGGCATATATAACTATTTTAGTGAAATAATATGAGAACGTCCCAAACCTGGGGAATTATACGGATATTCACATACAGGAGTCATTCAAAATTCCAAATAGAAAAAACTCTTTTATTTTACTTTATTTACTTTTTGTGGTGCCAAGCATTGAACCCAGATGCATTCTACCTCCAACTTCATTTTATTTTTTATTTGGAATCAGGGTCTCATGATGTTGCTGAAAGCCTCACTAAGTTGCTGAGGCTGGTCTCAAACCTGTAACCATCCTGTCTCAGCCTCCCAAGTACTGGGATTAGAAGCATGTTCCACCATGTCCAACTAAAAAGAACCTTTAAAAGACACATTTTAACTAAAATGTCTAACACAGAATTCAAGAATAAAATTTTAAATACCTAAAGAGAAAAATGACTGGTCAGATTCAGAAGTAACCACTAAAAATAACTTTCAATTTCTTTGCATAAACTCCAAAAGGCAGGAAAACTTGGAATAACATATTCCAAGCCCTGAAAGAAAATAACTGCCAGACAATATTGATATATATAGCACAGTTATCCTTTAGAATTGAAATAGAAATGGTAATCCTCCAAGATAAACATAAACAAAAAATATGACTAATAAGCCAACACTATGGAAAAGCGGGAGAATCAATGAAGGAATCACTTTCATTGACATTATGTACATATGTGAGAATACAGTCTCAATATCCTGTATGGAGGAAGGGGGGGGAAGTAGGGATAGAGCTGTGGGAAAGCCCACCAAGTGTTGTGTGTATGTATGTCACTATCACTATGAACTACATTATGTAGACTAATGTATCAATAAACATATATTAAAATGCTTTAAAAATACTATACACAGAAGAAATTAATAATGCAATTTATAATCTTAGAAGGGACAAAACTCATCAAAATAGTAACTAGGTAAAAGAAAACTAGAACTGAATCAGACATTGAAATAACATGGCAGGAAATAATAGACACCTCTATTGTAATGCTGAATGTAAATGGTCTCAACTTTCCAATTAAAAGACATAGGCTGACAAACTGGATTAATGACAAGATTCAACTACATGCTGTTTATAAGATACTCACTTGCAGGAAAATACATGTACAAGCTGAAAGTGAAAGCATGGAAAACTATATTCTATGAAAACTGAAAACAAGCAGTAGTAGCTGTTCTCATATCTGACAAAGCAAACCTCAAGCCAAAACTTATCAAAAGAGATAAAGAGGGTCACTAAATACTGATAAAGGGAACAAACCAACAAGAAGATATAACAGTAGCAAATATTTATGCTCCAAATTTTGGTGTACCTACTTATATAAAACAAATACTACTCAACATTAAAACTCATATAGACCCTGATTCAATAATACTGGGAGTATTTAACACCAATGGATAAGTCATCCAGAGAAGAAAATCAGTAAAGGCTCTTCCAACCTAAAAAATACTATAAATTAAATAGAACTAAAGGCACTTATAAAGTAATTCACCCAACAACTGAACTCACATTATTTTCAGCTTCTCAGAGAACCTCTTCCAGAATAGACTAGATTTTTGAACACAAAGCAAGTCTTAGCAAATGAAGCAACTTGACATAATCTCATACTTTTTCAGAATACTATGGAATGAAATAGAAATCAATAGCAAGAAAACCCATAAGAATCACAAAAATATATGGAGACTGAACAATACATTTTGAATGATAACTGGATCATAGAATAAAAAAGGGGAGAAATTAAAAACATCTGGAATCAAATAACTATTAATATTGCTCCTCAATAAATTTGGGAACACTCCCAAATTCATTTTATGAAGCCAATATCATACTGATACCAAAACTTGGATGAGGACTCATCAAGGAAAACAAAAAACTACATAACAATATCCCTGATGAAGATGCAAAAATCCTTAATAAAATATTAGCAATTTGTATTTGGAATCATGTCAAGAAGATTGCACATAATGACCAAGTTGCTTTTATTCCAGGAATGCTAATTTGGCTCAACATATGCAAATCAATTAATGTAATTCAGCATGTAAATAGAACCAAGTGAAATGGGGGGTGTCTCTCCTTACAGGGTTCTTTTCCAGTGGATTTCAATGAAAGAAGTCCAAGAACTAGCAAAGGATTTAGAAATATGAAAGTTTATTTTAAGTCAGGGAAAGATAGAAGACAAAAGCAGCTCCCACCCAAAGGGGGGGTCCTGGAAAGAGAGTAACCTGGAAGCTCTTGGGAAGTGGGCTTTTAAACCCACTGCCCTGTTTTTTATCTGCCCTTTTATGATTGGTCAGAATTGTGTTTTGGGGAATCAATGACTTTTGCACAGTTTTGATCCTGAATTTGAATTGTTATCTTGTAGACTGGTCAGTGCCTTGATTTCCCAGTGCCAGTCTCTCACTTTCCTGCTTACCTCCCCCAACTTCATAGAAGGCAATACAGATGGCCTTTTTACCTTCCTGTTTCCACATCCTCTGTCCTGCCTCATGCCCCCCCTCTGATGAAGTGACCCTATCTACTGTTAGGGAAATGGGATGATGACTGCTCTATCTGCTTTGAGCTGGTAGGGGGTGATGTCAGAGTATTGCAGTTTAGGGTCTCAGGGGGTGGATGACGTAGAGGACCATGGAAGAAGGAATTCTTTATATGACATTTTGTTTTCATAATCATCTGGAGCTGGAAGGCTGAAGGAGTCTGGTTATCTTGAATCAAAGCCATTCATGGGCATCTAAATGAAAAATTGATGTTAGTACATTATACAATAACCCATATATCTTGCCATAATAGTTTTTTTTTCCAGAACCCTTTACCTTGGGCCATCCACCTGTTAGCATTTTAAATTGGAGGCCAGGTAGCCAACCCATTTGCAAGAGACCAGGAATCATTATATATAACATTGCAAAAAGTTTTTGTGGCACAAAAGCATGAAAAAAAAAAACAAGCATTTTTTTTTAACTTAGCTTAAACAAGTTTTTTTGAACAGGATTTAGATCCTCCAGGAGTTTACAGAAATAGGAATCTCCACATTTTGTAGTGTCTGGTGGGTGATCCTGGCCCTGTAAAATCTCAAGAGTGATAAGTTTAACTTCATATCATCTTATAAGAACTTAACTGGAGAGATGTTTTGGGCATTGGTGTCATATCTTATTTTTTTTGTGTGAGTGTAAAGGTAGAAGTACTATTATAATTGGTTTTAGTACACCTCTTTTTTTGTTACCCCTGAAATAGTGTATTTGCTTCTGGTTATACTGTTCGGCTGGGTGTTCAAGATCAAGCCGATAGCCCTATGTTGGGCAAATATAAATTTGTCTAACATTTTTGCTGTTAAGGTCAGTCAAGTCTCCTCAGGGTTACACTTAGAGACTTGCTGAGGCTTTATCTCTACCAGTTGTTCCATCTTCCAGGACATGTCATGGCTTTGCTGACCACTTGGATTTACTTGAAGCATGGAGGACATTTTTCTCTCTGATGACCCTCCTTTTTGCAGAGTATGTCCTAGTCTCTGGGGCCTTTGTGATCTTCTTGTTTCAGGAGGTCAGATGACTCACCAGAGTTGCAGGGGCCTTTAGCTTGACCTTGGAGGATTAGGGCCAAAATATTGGTTGTTTTTCCTTAGCCCTTTTTTCCTGATTGTTCTTTAAGTCTCAGTTGTTGAACACCCAGAAAGCCAGTTTTGCCAATCTTTTTAAGCTGTCTTGCAGGTGATAGCTATTATCTCAAAACAATGTTTAGGTGCTGAACTTCTACTAAACATTAACAAACAACAGTTATACAGTTTTATAAGAAAAACACAAAGCAGAATTATCAGGAGCAAAACAAATCCCATTTGTATCTTTGCATAAATAAGATAGTTATAATGCAATTAGGAACATATAAATATAAACCTGGAAAGTCTATTACTATTCCATTCTGTTTAGATGACATTAGTTTAGTAAAGTGTTTTCTTATATTTTGCATTTTAGAAGTCATGTACACATTGGGAACACAAATATCTAAAACATTTTTGTCAACATACAGTAGTAAACACAGAAAATTATGTTAATAAAATGTAAAATTTTTTGCTCTCTAGGCTTGATTTTGTAAAATTTTACCCAAAGCAGATCAATATCTTAAGAAAAACAAAAACAAACAAAAAATAAACATAGAATAAATGCATTTAATGTACCTTTTAGGAAACCCTTTAAATAATTCCTGTTTATTGTAACCAACCTTATTACATATTCAAAATTTCTTTTATATATCTTATCCTTTGCAAATTGCTTTCAACTTTCTAAAACCTCTAATTTTTATTCTCATCTTTTTTCTCCCCATGAGATAACTCAGTCATTTAGAACATACAAAATTCTTTTCCTCCTAAAAGCATTGCCCTCTTTCTTTTAGCTTTCTTTATTATATTATTTCCTCATGCCTACAAATATCTCCTTTTATTTATTGGGTTTCCTTTTGTCTTTGGGGGCTCTGGTAATCTGACAAATATTTATTTTCACATTTATTTGGCCACATCTAATTTATCTTACTGTCTTAGCTTTGGATTTTCCTTAATACAAACTTTAGACCCTTTACTTTCCTCCTGCAAAACAGATCCAGGGTAAGATAGTGTCATTGTTTACATTTCCCTCTGGTGGTCATCTGCTCTGTCTCTTAATCCATACTACCAAATTCAGGCACAGAAGACTAGGCATCTTTCTTTAGTGTCTGGGTGTCAATGGATCTCCATTCCTTAATTTGCAATTCAATGGGATGTTGGCAAGGTTGACAGATTGTCTGTTTCCCATGATTCCTCTGTTACCACAGAGGAGAAATGGAGAAATGAAAGCATCCTTTTAGTTCTCTCACTGAGAACCTTGCACCCATTTATGCATGGCTGTAAGTGGGCTGCATCTACTGGATTTATCCATGCTTTCCAGCGTGATGTTGAGCTGGCACCTAAATATGACTGTCAGATACATATGTGATGCATCTGTGGTGGGGTGTTCAGTGATACATGAGGCAGCATCTGTGTCCAACTGTCAGTTTGTGCTGGGGTAGCTGCAGCACATATTGCTGCCTGCTTGTTATTTTCCTTTGTTGTAAAAGGGAAATATCCTTAGTCTAGCTGTGTTTAGGTTTTTTAGGATGATAGCCAATAGGGAATGAAACTCAGGATATATAGCCCAGCTCTTGGCATCAGCATCTGGACCAATAAAATTTGGCCTTTTTTTAGAGGGTTTGAAAATCTCCATGCAGCTCTATCAGCTAAAGATTGTTAAGGAGTGTTTTATTGATCTGATCATTGTCTTCAAATCTTTAGGGTGCTCAGGTTAAAAAAAAATAGTTGCTCCCATCAAAGCAATGTATACAAAATTACACATTGACCTGAACCCTTATTTCCAGAAACCTTTGTTGTCTTTTAGTAGAGACTCCAAAACAATGCCATTTTACAACACTGTTTTCCTATATACTGACAATTTAGAAGCCCACTTAATAGACCCAAATGTTATTTTAGATTCTATGAAGCCAAGAACATTTTAAAACATTAAATACATTTAGTATTTAACCAATTTAATTCAATAATTAAATTATAGATTATCCCTGAAAATCAAGACATCAGATAACATCATTAGTGTCTTAAAACATTATTCCTGTCAGAGAAAAAAAAACTTTAAAAGCAATGGACACTGTATTTGAAAACATTATACAGAGGTATACATAATCTTGATGTATTTACCTAGGGAAAGGGGCATATGTTAATAATTTTAAGGACTGTTTTTATTTTAATCTCATGAACAAATCTTGAATTTACTCAGTTGTTAGATTTATTTAAGTCCTGTGAACTCAAAGGTATTTTATTTTATGTTTTTTTATTTTATGAGCACTCATTTATTAATATGCCAATTTGTGGTACCATGTAGACAATATACAGACACTATACACACACATAGTACAACAGCAATAAGTAGGGGACAAGAGAGTTACAGATATTCATTGCCTAGAATGAAGCCAGATCTAGAGCTTCTAAAAACTAAAACATATCCTATCATAGATTTTATTGTATGACAGAGACATGGGGAAAACCTGTGCAGTTGGCTATGGTCAGTCTGCTAGTCATGGGTGACTCTGAATCAAATTGATATATGTGGCCACCTAGTCTCCCATGGCAGACAAACATACAAATAACCATCACTGTTTATCCCCTTTCTTAGGATACCAAGTAGACACTTAACCCACGAATACCTGCTGAGTAAAGACAGGAGAGAATAAACCAAAAAGATAGAGATCCAGAAAACCTCTAGTTAGGCAAAACAAAAATAAGAACAGAAAATATATGTGCACAAACCCAGGTGAATTTGTATAGGTGCTTATGTAAGAAGACTCTTGTTTTTCTTTTGCCAGAGAGAGGTTAAAATACAGAGCTCTAGAATCCTAGATTTGGTTTTCAGAGTGCAAGAGAACAAACCACATTAGAAAATTATCTTGCAGGCTTTTAAAAGAAACATTTAAACTTTATCTTCTCAGAGCAGAAGTTTTTTTTTGTGAGTTTGGCCAGCAGCAGCAGAGGCCTAGGTGTAAGATGTTATTAGTCTTACTATGGAAAGGGTAGTTCAGCCTTCCCAAAGTCAGCATGTAGGTAAGCCCAGAGGGGTGACTTTAAAGCAGACACCTCCCTTCTCATGCATATTAAATTTGGGGTGGTGGAGAGGTTTTCTTTGTTCTTTTTCCCACCACACCATATGGGGTGGAGGTCTAACACCCCCCCCCCCGCCATGGCCAGAAACTGGCCAATGGTAGCTATCCTAAATTTTTAGAGTTCAGCTGTGCATTCTTATACAAAGTTACCTAGGTTAGAAGTGGTTTTCTGACTGCAGCCAGGACCTAAGCTGGGGTCTCCACCCTGGGTTCCCAGCTCAGGGATTGATATGCTATCTGACCTCCTAGTGCAGCTGCATCTGCATGCCGGCTATGGAGAAAACCCCTTGTTTTTCTTGTGGGACTGTGGACTGCCTGGTTGAATTCCTATTTGCTTGTGCTTGTCTCAGCTTTCACACACAAAGAATTGGGGGGGGTTGCGACCTTTATGCAGATTGTTCCCCTTGATGTTGTGACATCAGTGCATCAGCCAGTCAGGTAATGGCTTTGCCTTCCACATATGGGTGGTTTGGTGGCCCAGTACTGTGGAATAACATAAATTCTGCATCACTCCAGAGCTTTTATCCAGACCAAATCTTAATGCCAGCCACCACAGTAGCAGCTGTGGCTGCAAGGACAGCTACAGTGGCAACAAGCACTGCCACCTTTTTGGGTTTTTGTTTACTTTCTGTGTTTCCCCTCTTCTGCACATGGGTACCCCAGCTGCTGTGCCTTGCTGGCTCTTATTTTAAAAGGCACAGCACAGACTAAGTCTAACTGTAAGCCACATGGGATCAAGCTGCCTGATATGAACCTCTAAGAGTGCATGGCAGAAGCCCCAGAAAAGAAAAATTTTTTAACTTATCCTTCCATCTTTCTCTGACTATTCACCAAGACTGAAATGATGGTGTCTCTCCATATAGGGTCCTTCTCCAGTGGATTTTGACAAATGAAGTCCAAGGACTAGCAAAGGGTTTAGAAATATGAAAGTTTATTTTAAGTCAGGGAAAGATAGAAGACAAAAGCAGCTACCCTCCCAAAGGGGGTCCCAGAAGGACAGTAACCTTGAAACTCTTTGGAAGTGGGTTTTTAAATCTTCCTGAGGTTTTTTTATCTGTCCTTTTCTGATTGGTCAGAATTGAGTTTTGGGTAACCAATGACTTTTGCAAAAATTTGATCCTTAATTTGAATTGTTATCTTGTAGGTTGGTCAGTGCCCTGATTTCTCAGCCCATCTCTCACTTTCCTGTTTACCTCCCCCAATCTCACAGAAGGCATGCAAATGGCATTTTCCCTTCCTGTTTCTACATCATCTGCCCTGCATCACAAGGACAAAAATTATATGATCAGCTTAATAGATGCAGAAATAGCCTTCAACAAAATTTAGCACCTATTCTTGTTTAAAATCACTGAAGAAGGCAGGAACTTTCCTAAATGTCATAAGCCAAAACCAACATCATACTGAATGAGAAGAAAAACTGAAAGCATTTCCTTTAACATCAGAAACAAGACAAGGAGGTCCACTATCACTACTTCTTTTCAATATAGTACTTGAAATTTTAGCAAGAGCAATTAAGTAAGAGAAGGAAATTAAAAAATACATAAAAAGCACAAGGTTACCTCTGTTTGCAGATGATTTGATCCTATACTTAGAAGACCCCAAAAAACTCAACAAAAGACTTTCAGAACTTATATACACTTCCAGCAGTGTAGCAGCATACAAAATCAACTTACAAAATCAGTAGCTTTTCTATAAACCTATAATGAATCCACTATAAAAGAAATCAGCAAAACAATTATGTTAAGAATACCCTCAAAAACAATAAAATACCTAGAAATAAATTTAAGGAGGTAAAAGTCCTCTACAATAAAAATTATTGAACTCTGAAGAATAAAATTGAAAAAGACATTAAAATATGGAAAGAACTCCCATGTTCTTGAATAGTCAGAATAAATATTGTTGAAATGGTCATATTGTCAGAAATAATCTGCACATTCAATGTAGAATGAAACTAATCCTCTATTTCTCATCCTGCTCCAAAGTCATCTAAACATGGACCAAAGACCTAGGAATTAGAACAAAAACTTTCAACTGCTCAAATAATATGTAGGAACAATACTCTATAGGTGGGATTGTATCAAATTAAGGGCCTCATAATCCATTAATTTCTCCAAAGCACCTTTTTTGGACATTGTTGCACTGGGGACCAAGCTTTTAGCACATGAGACTTTGAGAAACATTCCAGATTCAAATATCTCTTAGTCTTTCATGATCATGTCATATTTGATGAAAAGTGATCATTTAATTTTACAGATGGTCCATAAATTTGGGTTTAACAACTTGCTTAAATACAATCTTCACAAGAAGAGGTTCCAGAATAATCTTAAATCCAGGCCTGGGTTCAGCCACAACTCCAAGAAACCCTCATTCCTTTTTTTGAAAAAAGGTATTTAGAGACCAAGATCTGGTTGCCAGGTGTGCTCATTGTTATTGGAATATCATTGTTTTTATATCCTTTTAGCAGAACCTACCATGCAGATATACACATTCTAACTCATGCATAGGTACATAACTATATTTTTGTATCTATTTATCTCACTATAAATTAAATAACATGAGTTCATACTGATACCTCTGATTTCAAGCAATAAAACAGAATTCATTTTGGCTTATTGCATTTATTAGTAATTTTGTTTTCAAACAGTTTTGTATTTTACTGATTTTTTTCCTCTATACTTATTAGTTTAGGTATATTCTATTTTCATCTAATTCTGTGGTTTTGTATACAGGTTTTATTGTTGTGAACCAATTTTAGATCATTTGGAGAGATTGGCTACTATACAAGTCTGCATTATCTTCAGCAAAACAAACCTTTTTATTTTATAAACAGATATGAAATAGTGAAATCCTATGCAATCAGAAGGTTAGCATCATTTCAATCTCTACTGGTATTTCTGTAGTTTTAAACAACATACAATGAAATTAATGCCTGTGGAAATCAGTTCTATCATCTGAAAATGGAGAATTTGGGCTAATACTTAGGGTTTTTTTTATTGTAGCTCACATTGGCTCTGGACCTAATTGGAAATAATAGTTTGATCAATTTTGTACTAAAATTAAATAATGTGAACTCAGTAGAATGTATTGATTTAAAACACCCTCTGAGTTAAATCTTGGTTCTGATACTAAATAGTTCTATAATCTCATATTAGATACTTATTTCTCTATCTCAGTGTGTGTGTGTGTGTGTGTGTGTGTGTGTGTGTGTGTGTGTATGTGTGTAGATTTTCTTTGTGGTGCTGGGGATTGAACCCAGGGCCTCATACATGTTACATGCTAGATAAGTGTTCTACCATTGAGCTACACACCCAGCCCAAAGCAACTCCAAGATCACCTTTCTTCTACTTTCAGATGTATAATTTTATATTTATCTTAAATATGCACAACTCTTTGAGCTTCTATAACTTTACTCTTTCTCTCCCTTCAGTATGGGTTTATTTTTCTATTGGGTCTTTGGTAAAGTTCAAATTATTCCTGCATAATAAGGTCATTTTTTTAGCATCCAATCTAGAGAACAACTTCCCAACTCCTTTCCCTTGTTTGTTTCCTTTTTTGTATGTAGCAGTTTGCAATTATTTTTCTATAGTTAATTTATTTGTTTATTCTCTTGTCATCTCTGCAGTTTATGCTTCCAAAAAGAGAGACCTCATTCTTCATGCTCATTGCTGAATCCCTAATGTGCATGATGTTACTTCACAAGCATTCCCCCACTAAGCTATATTCTCAGATTTATAATGGGGTTTTGTTTTAAAATTTTGAACGTACTTCAAAAGATTTTAACTCAATGACTATATTTTTTACTTGAATTATTTTCAGGGAATTCTCTTACTATCATGTCCATCTTTTAAAATTTGTACTGACTTTCTTTTTGTTCTAATATGTGACCAATTTTTAATACATTTATTGGTGCATTATAGTTTCACATCATAATGTAGTTCATAGTGATAGTGACATACATGCATACAGCACTTGGTGAGCTTCCCCTTCTTCCTCCCAACTTCTCCCCTTCCCCATACATGACATTGATATTGGCATTGGTATTCTCACATATGTATATAATTACCTATTTTTGAAAATTATTTGTGTTTTCTTAGAATATGAGTGTATTATGCAATTATTGGGAGCAGAATTCCTTATCTTCTCACTTGTTCAATTTATTATTCATGTTGTTCAAATTTGATATATCCTTCTGATGGTTTTCTTCTATTAATCACCAAAGGAAGTGTGTTAAAAAACCAATATGGGTGTATAATTTTTCTTTATAATTGTCTTTCTGACAATTTTGCTGTTTTATATTTTTGAAGTCACATTATTAGGTACATTCATATTTATATTTGCTATATTTTCTTGACTCAAGTTTTTCTCATTATGCAATATCTTATGCAGTGAGAGCTTTTTAAATTAAGGTCAATTATATCATTTATTAATATAGCTATATTGTTTAGGGGATGGTTATTAACTTCATGGAATATATACTTTCAATCTTTCTACTCTCAATTATTTTTGTATTCTTATGTTTCTTATGTGTCTCATTAACATCATGTATTCTTCAATCAGTCTGAAAAATCACTGGACACTTGGTTAACTTTATTCTAATGATTAAGTGATACATTTAAGTTTAACATTTTATGCACCTTATTTCTAATTTGCTCTACTGTATTCTCATCTCTTGTTTTGAAGTAATTCCATATTAATTATTCCATATATATCCTTTACTTTTCTATTCTTTTTTAGATATTACTAGAAATATTCCTTGACTTATGAAAGATATATATATCAATAATATTCACATATTATTGATTTATGAAAGCCTTTATTTTTTGTTTCTGAACAATGAAAGAAATTTATAACAACTTCATCGCCATTCATCCTCTGATACATATTTTTGCGCTATAATTCTCTAAATATTTTATTGTTTAAAATATAATTTTAAAACCATAACACAGTAGAAGCTTAGTTTTGTGCAGTCAATGTTTGATTCATTAAATCATATATTTACCACTTTCTTTGCTCCTCTTTCTTGTTGCATTTCTGAGATTTAATTCCATTTGCTTTATCTGAAGAAAACTCCTCATCATTAACAACTCATTTTATATTAGCTTATTGGGTAGCAAATACTCTTAAGTTTTGGAGTTTCAAAAATGCCTTATTCATGCAGGGTATTTTACCTTAATTGAAATTTTTGGATTAGCAAGTTTTTTTCTTAGCATTTTAAATGCATGTTTTGTATGTTTTTTGACTTAGAATATTGCTGTTGAGATTTCAGCTGTTTATACAAATGCTATTCTGGTAAGGATAGTCTGGCTGGATCTATTTCTTAGATTTGATTTTCTGAAATTTCACTATGTATGTCTAGGTAGGTTTGTATTTCTTTAGATTTAGTGTGCAAAGACTATTTGAGAATGTTGAATTATTGTGCCCCTTTAAAATTCTTGTCTATAATCAATCTCTCTTTTCTTTTAAATTTATTTATTTATTTTATTTATTACAGTTATTGGTGCATTGTAGTTATACATTTTGTTAAGTGTCAGGGTATCAGAAGCATGCATGTGCACATTGCTCATTTGGCCCTCTCTCAAATCCCACCCCATTCTCTCCCCCTTCCCTCCTTTCCATGTTCAGCATAGTGATCGACTCTGATAAGTTTGTTTATACACATCATGTGCATTAGTGTATTTCCCTCTTCCCCCCTCCCATCTCCCTCAGTTAGGTCACCTTCTTTGCTAAACTAAAGTTTTTTCCTTCTCTGTCTGGAGTTACTTCTAAGTTCCATTCTCCCTAGCTTCCGCATTTTATGGAGAACATCCGACTTTTCACTCTTTGTGAGTGATTAATTTCACTTAGCTTAATGTTCTCCAGTGCCTTCCATTTCCCTGAAAATGATGTAATTTTGTTCTTCTTTATGGCTACATAAAATTCCATTGTGTACATATCCCATAGTCATGTAATTCACTCATCTGTTGATGGACACCTTGGCTGGTTCCAAAGTTTGGCAATTGTGAATTGTGCAGCTATAAACATAGATACACATGCATTAGTCTGGTAGTTTGGTTTCCATTCTTTTGGGTAGATGCCTAGAAGTGGTATTGCTGGGTCATATGGTAGGTTCATTCCCATTCTTCTGAGGATCCTCCACACTGTTTTCCAAAGTGGTTGCACTAATTTGCAATCCCACCAACAGTGTATAAGCATTCCTATTTCTCCACATCCTCGGCAGCACTTGTTGTGTTTTTAATGATTGCCATTCTAATTGGGGTTACGTGAAATCTCAGGGTAGTTTTGATTTGCATCTCTCTGATTGCTAGTGATGGTGAACACTTTTTCATAGATTTACTGGCCATTTGTATTTCTTCTGTGAAGTGTCTATTTAATTCACTTGCCCATTGTTTGATTGGATTATTTGTATTTTTAGTGGTGATTTTTTAAAGTTCTCTGTATATTCTAGATATGAGTCCTCTATCAGAGGAATAGCTGGCAAAAATCTTTTCCCATTCTGTCAGCTCTCTGTTGAGGTTCTTGATTGTTTCCTTTGCTGCACAAAAGCTCTTTAGTTTAATGCAATCCCACGTATTGATCCTCATTTTAATTTCCTGTGCCTTTGGGGTCTTGTTGAGGAAGTCTTTACCTGTGCTTATGTGTTGAAGTGTTGGGCCTATGCCCTTTTTGAGTAGATGCAAGATCTCTGGTCTGATTTCTAGGTCCTTGATTCATCTTGAATTGACTCTTGTATAAGGTGAGAAAGTGGGGTTTATTTCTATTTTTCTACATATGGTTAGCCAGTTTTGCCAGCACCATTTGTTGAAGAGGATATCTTTTTTCCAGTAGGTATTTTTAGCCCCTTTGTCAAAAATCAATGGACTATAGGTGTGTGGGTTTGTTTCAGAGTCTTCTATTCTGCTCCATTGGTCTATGTGTCTGCTTTTGTGCCAATACCATGCTGTTTTTATTACTATGGGTTTGTAGTATAGTTTGAAGTCAGGTATTGTGATGCCTCCTGCATGGTTCTTGTTGCTGAGAACTACTTTGGCTATTCTGGGTTTTTTGTTATTCCGAATGAATTTAAGGACAGATTTTTCTGTCAGTGAAGAATGGCTTTGGTAATTTAATGGATATTGCATTGAATCTGTAGAGCACTTTTGGAAGAATGGCCATTGTGATGATATTTATTCTGCCTACCCAAGAGCATGGGAGATCTTTCCATGTTCTAAGATCTTCTTCAATTTCTTATTTCAATGTTGTATAGTTTTCCTTGTAGAGGTCCTTTACCTCCTTGGTTAGGTTTAGTCCCAAATTTTTATGTTTTGGGGGATATCATGAATGGAAATGTCTTCTGGATTTCTTTTTCAGTGGATTTATGGTTGGTATACAGAAAAGCTTCTGATTTTTTAAGATTGATTTTGTATCCAGACACTTTTCTGAATTAATTGGTCAGTTTTATGAGCCTTTTAGTTGAGTTTGCTGGATCTTCTAAATATAGTATCATGTCATCTGCAAATAGGGATAGTTTCAGTTCCTCTTTTCCTATTTGTACTCCTTTTATTTACTTCTCTTGCCTTATTGCTCTGGCTAGAGTCTCGAGTACTATATTGAAAAGGAGTGGTGACAGCGGACATCCTTGTCTTGTTCCTGCTTTTAAAGGGAACTCTCGAAGTTTTTCCCCATTCAGTATGATGTTGGCTGTGGGCCTATTGTATATTGCCTTTATGATGTTGAGGTATGTTCCTTCTATTCCAATTCTCTGCAGTTTTCTTATCATGAGTGGGTGTTGGATTTTTCAAATGCTTTTTCAGCATCTATTGAAATGATCATGTGATTTTTGTCTTTAGTTCTGTTTATATGGTAGATTACATGGATTGTTTTTCATATGTTGAACCAGCCTTGCATCCCTGGGATGAACCCAACTTGGTCATGATGTATGATTTTTGTGATGTGGTTTTGAATGCGCGTTGCTAGTATTTTGTTTATAAGCTTTGCATCTAAGTTCATCAACCATATAGATCTGTAGTTTTCTTTTCTTGAGCTGTCTTTATTTGGTTTTGGTATTAGTGTGATGTTTGCTTCATAAAATGTGTTTGGGAGAGTCCCATTTCTTTCTATTTCATGGAATAGATTGAGGATTATTAGTATTAGTTCTTCTGTAAAAGTTTTATAAAATTCATTTGGGAAACCATCTGGGCGTGGGCTTTTCTTTGATGGTAGGTTCTTTATTGCTGCTTCAATCTCTTTAATTGCTATTGGTCGATTTAAATTTTCTATATCTTCTTGATTCAACTTAGGAAGGTTGTATGTGTCTAGAAATTTGTCAATTTCTTCTAGGTTTTCCATTTTGTTGGAGTATAGTTTTCCAAAGTATTTTCTGATTATCTTCTGGATTTCCATACTGTCAATGGTAATATCACCTTTTTCATCTCTTATTTTAGTAATTTGGATTGATTCTCTCTTTCTTTTGGTTAGGTTTGCTAGTGGTTTATCTATCTTGTTTATTTTTTCAAGGAACCAGCTTTTGGTTTTGTTGATTTTTTGTATTTTTTTTATTTTCTACTTCGTTGATTTCTGCTCTGATTTTAATAATTTCCTGTCTTCTACTAGCTTTGGGGCTGGTTTGGTCCAATATTCCCCAGGTACTTCAACTGTATGTCCTGTGGTGATCCTCAGGGAGTCTATAAGAGTGTTGTGACCTGCAGGCTGTAAGTCTGTGCCACCCAATTGTCGCCAAGGACTTTCTGCTTATCCACGCATCTACTGCATCCCATAGCAGACCCCACTCCCACCTCTGCTGGGGAAATCCACACTGTCTCAGACCCTGGGAGTCCCTGTGGCCATGCTGGGTGGTGTCCCCCTGGAGTGGCTCATTGACTTACAGTCTCATTGAGTGCTGCTCTTAATCTCTGGGGAAGGGTGGGCTCAGTTGCTGCTGCAGGTTCTGGTCAGGCCTCCGGGCCCTGGTGACTCTGCCGAGTGTGGATTGAACTGCTGCTCACTTTTGTCGCTGACGCTCTGCAGTGCTGGTTTTATAAGAGCTCCCTGGCTTCTTTGTTGGTCACCTGCATAAGCCACAATGCCAGTAGCCGCCAGCGCAGTCTGACCAAGATGGCATCACTGCCGCTTCTCTGATGCAGTAGTTTGGGTCTGTGTTGCACGTGGAGCAAGTCGCTGCTTGCCTTCACTGCTGCTATTCTGCAGCTGCTGGATTCACAACAGGTCGCTGGCATCTTCGTTGGTCTCGTGTAGAAGCCACAATGCTGGTAGCCGCTGGTGATGTCCTGCCAAGATGGCACCGCTGCAGCCACTGTCACAGCTGCCGTTTGGTCTTTTGAGTGTGGAGCGAGCCACTGCTTGCTTTCGTCTCTGCTGATCTGCAGTTGAACTCACAACAGGTCTCTGGCTTCTCTGCTGGCAGTGTGTGGAAGCCGCAATGCCGGTTGCGGCTGGCATGGCCTGGCGAAGATGATGCCCCTGCTGTTCCTTAGGTAAGGCTCTTGGAGCTTTTTATCTTCCTCTGTTTTGTCTTCTGGCTTTGATTCTGTCGCATTTCAAACTTTTCATTGTTTACTTCAACTTTTTGTTCCTTTTCTTCTTCTTTTTTTTTTTTTTGCGGTACCAGGGATTGAACCCAGGGGCGTTTTACCTCCGAGCTACAACCCCAGCCCTATTTTTATCCTTTATTTTGAAACCATGTCTCACAAAGTTACAGAGGGCCTCACTAATTGGTCAAGGCTGGCCTCGAACCCGGATCCTCCAGTCTTCGCCTCCCAAGTACTGGGATTACAAGCGTGTCCACCCCGCCCAGCCTGTTGCTTTTCTTCTCCTGTGGAGAAGTTGCTTTCACGGTGATTGAGATCCAAGTCTCAGAGAGATCATAGCATGGTGTCTCCCTTGGTTGCCATCTTCTCTTTCAGTTCCTCTCTTTTCTTTTCTTTCTTTCTTTCTTCCTTATGTTTTTTTAAATTAATTAATTAACTAATTAATTGGCATTAGTTATTGAACTCTGAGGGATTCTGTGTCTAACCTATACCTTCAGACCTATTTTATTAATTTTTAAATTTTGAAATAGGGTCTTGCTAGTTGCTGAGAGTCTTGCTATGTTTATGAGGCTGTCCTCTAACCTGCAACCCTCCTGTGTCAGTTTCCTAAATACTGGGATTACAGGCAGCCATTATGTCTGGTTTATAATTTCTTTTTTTTTTCTGCGGTACCGGGGATTGAACGCAGGGGCATTCTACCTCTGCGCTATGCCCCCGGCCCTATTTTTTATATTTTATTTTGAAACCAGGTCTCACGAAGTTGCGGAGGGCCTCACTAAGGAGAGAGAGAGAGACAGAGAGAGAGAGAGAGAGAGAGACAACTGAGGCTGGCTGTGAACCTGGATCTTCTGGTCTCTGCCTCCCAAAGTACTGGGATTACAAGCGTGTACCACCATGCCTGGCTCTGGTTTATAATTTCTTAAAATATTATGTCACTTCCTTTTTAGCAAAATTGGTAAATTATTTTTTGCTATAGAAACATATACTTCATTCACCTTTTATAATTTATTAGTCTATACTAATTAAAAGTATTCTTATATGTTTACATTTCTAGATTTTTCCCTTTCCAAATGTTTGTATTTTTCTCATAACCATAGCTATTAGTTTATCTTTTTTACTGTTTTATTCCACAGAATCAACTTTTATCTTTATTTGTTTTGTTTTTCATGTGTTATATTTTTTATAAATAATAAATAAATAAATAAATAAAAATTTATTTTTATTATTTTTATTTCCATTTTCTAGATGTGTTAGTTATTGCATTATCTGCATATCTCTTTTATTTGGCAGTGATTAACTAACCTCACACTCATTTAGGATTAAAAATTAGCTGGTATTGCAGTGCAGGGGAGAACAGGTTATAATGATATGTTGACTATGAAATTGGCATAAATAAAAAGCTGAGTTTTGTAGTAAATTTTTTAAAAATCCTAAACTCAAAAATCATTTTAATATTTAGTTTTCTTCTAATTTCTCAGTCATGTTGTTCAGTAGTCTTCATTTTCTCACAACAAAATAGTCAGTGGTACGTTAATAACCACATACTGACAGCTGAGAAATCTAGTCAAAGGGAGTTTTCATGTTTTGTCTAACATATGGCTTCAAATGATTAATGTGATTGAAATGGCTTAGAAGATGGGCTAATTTCCAGACTAATCAATGTTTTAAGGGAATTATATACTCTAATCGATCATACTTAGGTTATATATTTTTACCTATCTAGCCTTGGGAAAGAAGGTAATATTATTTATACTTCCACATTTTGAAAATATCTCAGAATAAAATAACAGATGAAAATATATTAGAAAATATTCCAGGGTTCACTTCCTTTCATGATGTAGTTTATAGAAACTATTTTTTCTTTTTTGTAATTCTACAACAAATAAAAAGTACTGTGATCCCTGAGGAAAGGAAAACAAAAGAAGTGAGCCAAATGGCATTTCCATCTTACTGCCTGGAAGCAGTACTCCATCTGTAGTAGAATGGAAAATCAAACAGCACTGTGGAAACCACTGATCTGAGGAAATGGAAGTTAACAAACATTCAGGCCAATGTAGCTAGAGTTTGTAGAATAGTGTGCTTGGTTGGAGACAGTTACACTGAAAGAAAGAGCCTCCATTGATCCTCTGAAACTGTAGATCATGGCAAGTTTCTTGTCAGAATCTATGCAGCTAATAGATAATGGATGGTTATCTCTAAAGTACAGATGTCCCAATATACGATTGTTCAACTTATGATATTTTTAACTTATGATGACATGATAGAAATATGTGTACACTATACTTAGAATCTGGAATTTTGATCTTTTTAATGGCAAGAAATATGTGGTATCTTTCCTGATGCTAGACAGTGGTAGCCAAGTTGCAGCTCCCAGTTCAAATGATAATGCTCCTTTTAATGTACCATGTTGCTAACCTATGATGTTCAGTAGGTCAGGTATATTAGATGCACTTTCTACGTATGATGCATTCAGCTTTTGATGGGTTTATTGGTATGTAATCTCAGTGTAAGTCAAGAAGTTTAGAGAATGCAACTCCCAGAAACAGGTAACATTTGCCTTTGAAAAGTCTAAGGGTCAAGGGAAGTCATGTCCAAACTGCTGAACTCACTGAAAGCAGCCTGTTCCTCCAAGGTAAACGTTCCTGTGTTTTTTTGCCGATGCCTACTCCCAAATATCCAGCTTTTCAAACATTGTCTCAAAGATCTTCTGCACATCCTCAGCAGTTTTATTGCTAACCGTTATCTCAAAGAGTTTCTGCAATTGTTCTGTGGCCTTCCCAGAACAATTAACCCCTAGTGCTCTCTGCACATTTACTAGTTAAATATAACTCCCCAGACTCTGCACGTATGCAACAGCATCCATGCCTCAACTTCCACTCTTTAGAATGAATAAAAGCTGTGGACTAGTGTCCAGTGGGGTGTTTACCTAAGAGTGAGGTCCCCTGGCCTGTCCCTTTCGATCTAATTTGTGTCTGCATCATTCTTTTCCTCTCAGGTGTGCTGCGGGATGGTAACCAACAAAGAAGCACTGAAATTAAAATTTTAAAAAGTAGCAACTTATATTTCTACAAGATGAACTAAGGACAATTTTTACATGCAAAAGGGAGAGGATCTAATTATCAATAGAATTGAACTTCAATCAATGTTAAAGAAAGTCTTCAGGCAGAAGGGAAGAGACACTGGAAAAAAATTTAGAACTACATAATAAAATGAATACTGTGGGAAATGGCATAGGTATGAATAAATATAGTTATATTTTTTCACTTTTAATTCCTCTAAAGATAATTGATGCTTTAAAGAAAGATAAGCAATAGTAATATATATTTTGTGCTTCATAGTATTATTAAAAATAAAGCATATAACAAGAGAGAGATCAAGATGTGAAATGGAAGTAGTATTGGAAGCTTCTTGCAATATATGCAAAAAATATTACTTGCTAGCAGATTATAATGAGTCAAAATATGTATTTTAAACCTTACCTCAGCAAATTATAAAATTATACAAAGAAGTATTATAAGCTATAAGTTAATATTATTAGTTGCTATTTAATAACCCAATAATTAAGTAAAAATACTGTAGAAACATAGCTAGTTAGTCCAAAATAAGGCAAGGAAAGGGGAAAAATAAATAAGGAAGAGATTGAACTGATAGGAAACAAATACCAAGGGGAACCCAAACATATCAGTAATTGTAGCAAAAGTAAATAGTCTAAGTCCAATTATAAAATGAAGGAATCAAATTTTTCAAGAGGGCAATCCTTGCCAACTTATCAAAACTTATCAATTTATCAATCCTTGTCTTAGTTCAGGGTGTAATAACAAGATACCATAGAATAGGTGGCTTAGACAAGAAATATTTATTTTTCACAGTTCTGGGGGCTGGGAAGTGAAAGATCTAGGTGCCAGATCAGGTATCTGGTGAGGTAATTTACTAGTATATAAGTATTAGTTTTACAACACCTTGAATCCTCACATGAAAGGTAGGGAGAGATAAAGAGGAGTGGGAACTCTCTCTTGTCTCTTCTTACAAGAAACATCATGAAAACATTAACCTTATGACCGAATTACTTCACAAAGGCCTCATCTCCAAATATAACAAATATGGAGATTAGGGTTCCAATATTTGTTTATATTTGCTGAAGGTGGGGGATATACATATTTAGTCTAAGCAGTTCTAAATGTATATATTCATGTAGCAGAATTATGCATGAAGCAAATGAAGGTAAGACAACCTCACAATCATTGCTGGAGATTTAACCCTATTCTCTTTGTAATCAGAAAATAACTAGAAGAACAGGTAGTATACAGATATTTAAACAAAACCCTCAGAAAATTTCAATTAATTTATTCACTGAATAATAGAATGCACATTGTTTCCAAGATTACATGGGACACTGACCCAAATAAACCATAATCTGGACCTTAAAACAATTATCAAGACATTAAAGGACTTAAAATTATGCAAAGAATGTTTTTTCACCAAAATGAAATTTAACTAGAAATCAGTAAAAAAATAAAAAATTCCAAATAACACAAAGAGCTGCGTGAATGTATTTTTAATTCCATTGAACTTCACTATGATGTATAATAGTAATGCATGCTTCTGATACCCTGACACCTACCAAAATGTATAACTACAATGCACCAATAAATGTAATAAATAAAAAATAAATAAATAAAAAAGGAATAAAAAATAATTAAAAATTTAAAATTCTAAAAGAATTGGAAATTAAGTGGTACATCTTTAAATAAAACATATATAAAGATAAAAGAAATATTAAAACATATTTAGAAGTTAATGGGCATGATAAAAGCATGCTAATAATTTTAGGATGCAGCTGAAGCAGTACTCAGAAAGTTTAGCATTAAATCCAAGACCTCCACTTCTATATATTTTTTTATGTTTTTATTGGTGCATTGTAGTCTCACATCACAATGAATATCAGTTAGGTGTTAACATACATGCACACAGCTCTTGGTGTCCCTCCCCCCGCCTCCCCCCCACACGTAGCACTGAGAATGATGTTGGTATAATCTCATATATACACATTGTTTATGACACTAATTTCATGGATTCACTACTTTCTTACCCTTCCCCTTCCCTTGTACCCCTTCCCTTGCACCACTGAGGGTTCTCCATTGTCATTGGAGTCCCTTTTGTGTCCCCACTACTCCCTAAGTTGCATATATTAATGAAAACATATGACCCTTCATTTTGTGTGATTGGCTAATCTCGCTTAACATAATGCTCTCCAGATCGTTCCATTTTCTTGCAAATGCTGTTATTTTGTTCTTCTTTATTGCTGAGTAGAATTCCATTGTGTGTATTTCCCATAATTTTGTAATCCATTCATCTGTTGATGGACATCTAGGTTGGTTCCATAATTTGGCCACTGTGAATTGTGCTGCTATGAACATGGGTATGCATATATTACTGT
>PVJS01017501.1:0-36088 GCA_004027185.1 Glis glis
TTTCTTTCTTTCTTTCTTTCTTTCTTTCCTGGGGATTGAACCCAGGGGCATTCTACCTCTGAGCTAATAAAATAATAATAAAATAGAGCTCCAGTCCTATTTTATTCTATATTTTGAAACAGGGTCTCACTAAGTTGCAGAGGGCCTCACTAAGTAGCTGAGGCTGGTCGTGAACCTGCGATCCTCCTGTCTCAGCCTCCCAAGTAGTGGGATTACAAGTGTGCGCCACCACGCCCAGCTTAACCTACCCATCATTCTAAGTGGGGACGTCATGAGTTCATCCTGATTCCTAGTGGCATGTGTAAAGTCAGTGAGGGACTTATCAATACCATTTAACTCAGTGAAGGAACCCGCCTTCGTGCTTTATTTCCACCACAGGACAATCATTCTCAAGCCGTGGATCTTGTGTCATGGAATCAAAAGAATGTCTGGGGTGATGCAGAACTGAGAGCTGCTCTCGTTGCCAACCTCCTCCTTGTGCAGCTTCTTCACACATGCTGTTGAGCACTTTTTCTCCATCATCTCACCATCTCTTTGCCCAACCTTGCTTGGCTAGAATCTTTTCCCCCCTGTTTTATTAACATCACAGTCTTTATTATTAGTATTATCAGTGCATATTAATTTTACAAAATGGTTTCTTTGTGACATTCTCTTTTTGTTTCTTCCTTTATTTATTGTGGTACTAGGGATCAAATCCAGGGGAGTTCTACCTCTGAGCTACAATTCCAACTCTATTTTATTTTTTAGTTTGAAACGGTCTCACAAAGTTGCTGAGGGCCTTGCTAAGTTATCGTGGTTGGCCTCCAGCCTGTGATCCTCCTGTCCCAGCCTCTCAAATACTGGGCTTACAAGTGTGCCACCACACCCAGTTTATTATGTATTTTTTATTAGTGCATTGTAATTATACATCAAAATGAGATTCAGTGTGATACAAACAGACATGCACATAGGAGATAAACACTTGTATATCCCCCGCAGGGGCCCACCCTGCTCCTTCCTCTTCCCCATACAGAATATTAAAATTGGAAGCCGGGTGTGGTGGTGCACGCTTGTAATCCCAGTACTTGGGAGGCGGAGACCGGAGGATTCCAGGTTCACAGCCAGCCTCAGCTACTTAGTGAGACCCTCCGCAAGTTTGTGAGACCTGGTTTCAAAATAAAGGATAAAAAAATAGGGCTGGGGGTGGAGCTCAGAGGTAAAACGCCCCTGGGTTCAATCCCTGGTACTGCAAAAAAAAAAAAAATTGGTATTGATGACTTCGTATATGAACATAGCATTATTTGAACGGTTTCCTTCACCAAATATCCCCATTTCCTTCCCCACCTCATCCATTTTCCTGCAAATGACATAATTTTGTTCTTCTTTATGGCTGAGTAAAATCCTATTTTGTGTATATACCATAGTTATGTAATCCATCTCTCTGTTGACAGATACCTAGACTGGTTCCATAGTTTGGCTATTGTGAATTGTGCTGCTATAAACATGGATGTATCCCTATAATATTCTGCTTTCAATTCCTTTGGGAAGATCTCCACAAGTGGTATAGCTGGGTCATATGGTGATTCCATTCCCAGTCTTTTGAGGAACTTCCACACTGATCTACACAGTGGCTGTACTAACTTGCAATCCCACCAACAGTATATAAGAGTTCCTATTTCCCCACCTCCTCACCAGCATTTATTATTATTTGTATTCTTGATGATTGCCATTCTAACTGGAATTAGATGAAATCTCAGTGTCATTTTGATTTGCATTTCCCTGATTTCTATTTATGTTGAACATTTTTTGGCCATTTGTTTTTCTTCTTTTGAGAAGAATCTACTCAGATCCATTGCGCGTTTTTTTTTTTTGTTGTTTTTAGTGTTAATTTTTTAAAGTTCTTTGTATGGTCTAGATATCAATCCTCTATCATAGGAGTAGTTGGTGAAGATTTTCTCCCATCCTGTAGACTCTCTTCTTTGTGACATTTTCATACATGCACATAATGTACTTTGATAGTATCTACCCTCTCTATTATCCTCTTTTGTAGTTACCCTTTCTTATCTATTACCCTTTCTTATAGGTAAAGCTTAGCTTAGGCGAGAGTATCCTTATTGCTAAAATGGGCAGAAGAGTGAGATCTAATACTGTCAGTAAAAGTTCTTTGTTTGCAAATGGTCCCTGGCAGTTCCCTGACCAGCACCCATTCTTTTTGGTGAGGAGCATGTTCCAGCTGCTTCCTCCCATAGGTAACCCAACTGACGAAGATTTTGGTTGAAGCCTCTGATTACAAACAACAGTAAGGACCTTTGTCTAGGTTAGGAAAAAGGAATATATGGAAAAGACATAGAGGAGCTAGAGAAGCAAAGGTAAGACTAAAGAACCATACTGGGAAAACTTAGGACTCCACGTAGTCCTGGGGTTCTGGGAGGCAGAAATAAATGGACGGTATTGGCAAGACACTGTCACCAAAATGAGTGTGCACCCACCTATCCTCACTATACTGTGCTCAAGACTTAGTCCCAGGAAAGCAGGTCTGATCAGCCTAGCTTGGGCTAGGAACTCACTTACTGGCTAGGGAGAGAGGACATCTTACTTGGCAGATAACTTAAGACTGCTGTTCATGGAGTCAGATGATTTTCCAAAAGGAAAACGGGAGTCTTGTTTTTTTTATTTTTTATTTTTTGGCAGTCCCGGGGATTGAAGCCAGGGTCATTCTACCTCCGGGCTACACCCCCAGCTCTATTTTTTATTCTTTATTTTGAAACAGGGTCTCCCTAAGTTGCGGAGGGCCTCACTAAGTAGCTGAGGCTGGCCACGAATCTGGATCCTCCGGTCTCAGCCTCCCAAGTACGGGGATTACAAGTGTGCACCACCATGCCCTGCTGGAGTCTTGTTTTTAAACAAAAGATAAAGGGGTGCATGTGTGTGTGCTGATAGTCAGAATAGAACAATTGTTCATTATAATATTTTTCTGTTTTCCAAACTATAAAGATTGTATTTTTTCTATTTGGAGGTATTGGTAGAAGGGGTTTAAGAGCCCTCTGGATTTTAGGAGCTTAAAATACATACAACAGAAGAAACCAGACTCAAGGATTTATCTTTCTCCCTTTCATATTTCCTTAAATATTTTCTGATTCTATTTTATAATTATCAATCATATGTACTTGAAAAATGTGAAAACAGAAAAAGGAAAATCACTAGGAAGAGGAAGATTTTTTTTTTAAAAAAAAGGAAATCTTTCTTTTTTTGAAACTTGACTTAGAATAATGGGATTTCTTCAATTTGCTATATGCAAACTAACAGAGAGCTTAGTGTATCCCAGAGATGGATTAGACAGATGTAGCACTTAACTATTAACATTTGTGAGGTTCATTCCCACCAGTGAGATTTGTGAGCGGCTTCCATGAGATGCTATGCAAAATCAGTTTAATACTTTCCTCATTTGTCACCGTGCCGTGAAACTGGTAAAATATAGAGGAAACAGAAAATTGGGCACATCTGTGAATTTGGTTGTGTCCTGATTATAGCAGTGCAATTCCACAGATGTGCATGTTTTCACAGGAGAACAGGTTTCTATTTGACTCCAAACTCCATCAATGCTCAGCTGATGTTTTATAGCTCCCTGTGGGTTAAGCATGCCCTCCCTCGATAGAGCCAAACAGTAGCTTAGCTATAAGATTCACTGGCACCGCTTCAGTATCTATTTTCTTAAATTATGGCAAATGAGGACTTGGGGCATACATATGTCAACTCCACCTACATATTTCTCTTATAATAATGCTTGGCATATTCATACTGCCTCTCAGCAGAGAGCCCCAAATGTTTAGTAAGCATTTACTCATTCTTACATTAAAGTTCAGTAGCTTTCATAATTCCCACGTTATAGAAAAATAAAAGTGGAAAGCCCCTCACCCATGAAGGAATACGTGGCTGTGAGTGTGGAGAGCCTCTTTCTTCTTCTCACAGTGAGAAGAGCTTGAAACCGAACTAATATCAGTGGTGACATGAGCACGTTCAATCGTATTGTCCATCAGCTGCTCTGATAGCCAGGTATACATGAGGATCACTAGAGACCTGGTCAAGAGGGAGACTGCCTAGCTCATCCCCAGGGATTTGGATGCTGGAAGTCTGGGGTATGGCTTGGGTACCTACATTTTAGAAAACACCTTCCCGTAGGTGATTCAGAAGACCACTCATTGAGGAACACAGGTTTAGATAAAATAATCAAATTACAAAATCATGAGTAGAAGAACAAATGCATGGCTCTCGGGGGACTGCAAACCCTATTCTCAAGCAGGTTTCCCCTTCTTCCCCAAACACCCTCACCTCACAAGATCATTCCATTTTCTAAAAACTACTTCCTGAAAGCAGCTGCCATCATCAGCATTGTCTAAAGTCCCCGATGGGGACTCTAAAAATAAAAGCTTGAGCTTAGTTTTGGATTCATGTATGTAGTGAGTCAAGGGAATGTGGCCTTCTTAGGCTCAGGGTCTTAGAGAATCTAAAACCATATTGATCATCCAGAAGAAGCTGTTTCTTGGGAAAATCCACATCTCTGGGGATTTTTCTAGTATCCATCCAATGGTTTGTCTTGTGGCAGTGAGCCTCCTGAAACACACATGACCTGTCACTATAGTTCCACTAAGGACTTTTACAACCCTGGTAATAATAACTAACTTATCATTTACTGTGTGCCAATCACTTTGTACTCCACAATGTGTTTGATCCTCCCTGGACTCTTATGAAGCAGATAACATTTACATCCATTTTACAGATGCAGAAACTGAGATAGATTAAATACCCAACCACACAGACCTAGAAGGCTGATCGAGTCTTGATGTGAAACACACTGGTCTGTGAGTTCCTGTAGATAGCTGCTATCATATCTCCTTCTCTCGGTAGAAGGATGGTGAGTTCTGAAGGCAAAGTTGTTCACCTGAAATATCTTTGGGATAAGAAGGGAGGATATGACAAAATTGAACCAACTGCTTGTAGGCAGAAGGCCATAGGATTCTCTTCTCTGAATTCAGACTACAGAAGAGGGTTGCAGTACCATACTTACCTCATATTATTCTCCATGTAATTATCCTGAGTAAAATACCTTTTGAGTAATTGTATACATAATCAAATAGTGCACACATCTAAAAGCTTTAAAGTGCCTACCAACCTCCTCCCACCCCAGACCAAATGGAATACTATGGACTAAACCATAGTTATAATTTTCTCCCTGGTTTCACTTGGATTTCCTTTAATAATGTTTGATTGTAATTAAAAATCAGCATATATGTGCAGTAGATGCAGAAACCCAAATCATTCTCTTTTGTCTTCTAGAAAAGTGACAGTTATAAAAACGCTCAATATAATCAATTCACTTTTTGCCCCTATTGAGCTAGCATTTTATCAACCACAAATATGCTTCTCCACATAAGACAGTAACTGCAGTCCTGTGGTAAATGCAACAAGACTGAAGTCATTGCCAAAGACGCATCAAAGCTTTCGGAGCTGCTATTGATGTGCTCAGTTCATAGCTCAAAGAAAGAGCAAAGAGAAAGAAGCCAGTGGCAGGAATGGCTGCAGGCTACACTTTCAAAATAGGCTTAATATAAAGGCTAACCCACAGTAAGATATTCATATATAAAACAGATATCTGCCACTTAGCAAGCTGAGTGGAATGGGGTTCCAGAACCTCTTGATGTTCAGGCTCTGCTGATCCCAGTCACAATAGGCTTAAAATAGATAATATAACCTGGTAGATACTTCTGACCTAATGGTGTCTGCTTGGGACATCTGGAGATCTTAGTGATGGGGCTTTAAGATCTGTTATATTTTTTAAAAATCCTGTTGTTATTAGTATCTAGTGTTTGAATATTATCCTATCTTTCAGGCTGAAGTGACTGACAGTCATCCAGAGATATATCCTTGGACACCCAGGATGACCCTGGTCTGTTTTGGGTTAAACCCACATATTGATCTGGTATGTCACAGCCATGGGTTTGGGAAGCAATCTTGGAAGCAATATTATTTGAGAAATTCTACTCTCCCCCACAGTTACTCAGAATTATCTGATTTTATTGGTCTGTAGTCACTCCACCCTCCCTTTATACCTAGCCTGCATTAGGATTATGCAGGAACTGTGGTTGGAATGAACACAGAAGGCAATATGCTGTAGGGAAAGAGGGTAGTGCTGGGAGACATATAAGATCTAGTCTAATCTAAGTGCTGTTGATTATTACCTTTGTAGCATTAAGCAAGTTACTTAATCTTTCTGGAAAAAAATTCTCATCAGATAATTGAGCTAAAATTCAAACATATAGGGTCACCATTGGGAGTAGAGCTATGAGAGTGAGGTATGGAGAAGTGGCCCATGTCATTGTGGAGGCGACAAAGGATGAGGAGTACAGTTAGTGAAGCAGAGTCCTGCCCTTGCTTCTTAAAGGATGGGTTTCATTTCTGGTGAGTTTCAAAAGATAGAAGGATGGAAAGAAGGCCACCTGCTTTCCATGGTTGAGGGGGAAGAATCCTGGTATAAACAGCTAACGATATTCTCTACAGGGAATGAGATGGCACCAAGACAGGGAAGGTGACCCCAAGAGAGAACTTTGTAGACACACTGGTGGAGTGAGATGAGGTTGTGGTCCCACTGGGATTGAAAAGGGACTCACCAGGGATGACAACCCCTTCACATCTCTGAAATTCCTCTGCTGGAAACAGAGCATATATATTCTCCAGTAGGATCTGTGGGTTGTCATCAGAACATCAGGGAAAGAATGGTCCGAGAGATCTTTGCATAAAGTAGCTTCTGACTTCCCAACCATCTTACCACAGATGCTACAATTCTTATTCATAACTGCCCAGTGCTACATATAACATCTCCTTTCACGCACAATCAGGGAGGAATTTCAGAATCCATTCAGTGCGTATTGGTTTCTAACCTTAGGCACCAAGGCTAGACACCTGAATGGAGAGGCCCTATGTCCCACATGCGATGTCCATAGGCCTCAGCCTCTTCCTGTTCTCAAACTCTCCTCTCTGTTTAAACATAATTCCTGTTCTTACAGGAAACAGCCCTTCTAATCTAAGGAATAGTATAGACAGGCATATGGATCTACTTCCTCAAACTTCTCCACAAGTCAGTGCTTTGAGTGCACAAGATCAACTTGTACACTTGAAAAACAATCTGGTTGCTTGGCAAAAAAAGGAAGTGATAATCTTGGAAATAATTTATTTTTACATTCCACCATTTTAAAACATGGATTTTGTTCCTCTTTTATGAAAAGATGTACTTTTGGATTGCAAGATGTAACTAAAAGAATTGGAGATAATGGTGAAACTCACATACCTGAATATTTTTTCACAATCTTAAAAACCTTTTCTTAATTAGCAAGAATATCTCCATTAAGTAGATGCATGAAAATTATAACTTTCTAAAAGAAGTCCAACTTTATAGAGAAAATAATAAAAACCGGTAAGGAGTTAATTTTTATGACATAATGGCTCATTGCTATGGAAAACAGAATGAGGCAGATTAAACACTACTGTGCCAATAGAAAAAGCAGGTAGCTCAAGGGTGGCATTGGCAAAAAGTAAAATCCTATTTTACTGACAAATACCTCACATAATTAGAAATTGTAGCAGAAATAAAAATACAATATGGAAGTAAATGGTAAATAGATTTCTATCTGATCTGTTTGAAAATTATCCTCATCACCAAAAAAGCATCTTTGAACTGGGAATATAAAGATGACTACTTTTCACTTGAATGTACATTTTTTATACAACACACAGCCACTTTGAACTTCTTAGTCTTTGCCATCTGTAGAACTCAATTTCCGTTGTGTAAAAAAAAAAATCACTGACATCTGTTTAAACCCTAATATCTCTAAACCCTGTAGACTGTTAACTTAAGCTTGGTGTCATGTTAAATCACTTGAGCTTTAAAATAATATTAAACTTATCATTTTGGTTCAACTTTTCTGTGATACTAGCATTTAACCCCTCAGATCTTCCAAACTGGTCACCAAGAAAAATAATGAACCAAAAAGTCAAACGTAGATCCTTCATTTTCACATCATGCTCAATTAGATTTCTCTAAAATCTCCCTAGAATTTTGAGATGTAGAGTAAGTTGATGGACTGTTAGAAAGTCAGTAATTGATTAAAACATGGGGAAGTCTGACTTGTCATTAAAGAGACCTTCTACTATGGCAGTTGATTCTGTGCCTGAGACAACCCAAATCAAAACTCTAAGGTATTAATAATGACTTGAGTTTACAAAGAGTTGGAAAAATCTAAAGCCCTTCTACGTTCATGATCTCACTAAATTCTCAGAGTGGCATTGTTAGAAGTAGTGGTGAGGATTAGTCTACCAGCTGCCAGAAGTATTGCCTGCTGGTATCTCACAATGAGTCCCTTCCAGAGCCTGTAGGAAGCTGCCTCACCCAAGGCTGTGCCCCAGTGGCAGCCCACATTCAATGACAATCTGTTTAATAAGGTCATGCAACAAGTAAAGAAGATCTAGACTGTGTAATAGAGGAGGGAGACGGGGACCACTTGCAGGCTCAGGATCAGTGGTACTGCTGTAGTTCTTCCCATTGAGCCTCCTGATGCAAGTTTTCTCAGGAAAAGAGACAAACCAGAATCCTAGAGGAGCTTTAGACGAAATGAGTGTATCTGAGTGGTGCAAGGCTGTGTGCAGTGGAACCTGTGTGTTGCTGAGAGCCTCCTCTCTGGCACAGAGCCTCTTACTCTCCCAGCTGTTGGCATGATTGCCCCCTGAGGATTTCTTGCTGAGTCCCTCCCCAGGCATTGCTCCCAGCTAAAGGGACCTACCTTTTCCAAAGTGATGTCCCCTCCCTTTGCACCCAGTGACTGGTTGGTGTGAGTACACAAAGCCCTGCCCCTTTGTGCCACTAATGCACAATTTCGAAGAGCTTCACCCATCAGGAAGTCCTGTTAGAGACAAACTGAGACTGCTATCGAAACTTCGCCATAGCTTAACTTCCTCCACTGCTCAGTCTTGCTTCCCTCCTTCTCTTTAGGATATGTTCCTGAGAGCAATCCCCAAAGAATTCCTGACATGCAAAACTCAGTCTGTTTCCTTGGGAACTCAATCTAAGACAGGAGGTTACTATAATTTTCTCCATTTCAGAGATGTGGAAAAACATGACCTAGAGATGTTCTAGACTTGCTCAGGGTATGTTGCTGGCAAGGGGCAGACACACTGACTGCATTTTGGTTGACACTAAATCCAGGGCCTCCTGCTATTTTCTTCCTTCTCCCTTCCAACTTTTCCCTGTCTCTACTGCTGCTCTCCCTTCGTCTGTCCATGCCCCAGTGCTCACAGAACCCAGCCATGGGCAGGCTCTGGCTCCAAGCTGGACATGCAGTAGTGAACTCAGTGCCATCCCGCCCCTCACAGCGGAGCCTGCAGCTTTGGTCCGTTGCAGGCTGTGTCCAGCCTCAGTGCAGGCAGATGTCTCAGAAATGCCTGAGCATTGCTCAAGCCCAGTGCAAATCAGCTCACTGACATGGATAAAGATTTGTGGGAGATTAAATTAATTCTACAGTGTTATTAATAATAATAGGGAGAGTTATGTATTGTTTTTCCCAAAGCATGTCATTCTTTTAATATGGGATTCATCTCTACTTGTAACATTTTTGGTTTCAACACACACCAGAGGAAAATTGATGTTTGGAACCCTTCAAAGTACAAAAAACAGGAATCTCCCTACTCCAGGTACCAATGTAGCTCCCTGAGCTCAGGATGCTCACGTGTTGCTGTTTGTGCATGCACAGTCCAACTTTTGGGGGGTTTTGCTTGTTTGTTTGTTTTGGTACTGGGAGTTGAACCCAGGGACATTCTACTTCTAAGTCACATCTGAACCCTTTTTATTTTTTTCTTTTGAAACAGGGACTTGCTAAATTGCTGAGGGTCTCAGTAAGTGCTGGCCGTGAACCTGTGATCCTCCTGTCTCAAGCCTCCCGAGTATTGGGATTACAGACATGTGCCACCATGCCTGGCTATAACTCCAATTTTTAAAATATAACTTTTAATAATTTATAAGCACAAAATATGCTTACTATAGAAACCTATTTTAAGTACTGAGATTAAATATAAAAATATGTATTCACTTGTGTCCTTAATTCTCTAATCATTTAAGAATATACAGTCTTTCTAAAACATACACAAGAGGAAAACATTTTAATCCATAACCTATTGTAATGAGGGTGCTTTAATATGCTACCCGGCTCATGCTGATTGGCATCCAGCATTCTCTTCTTAGTAGATTTTCACCCCATATACCTCATATTTTCCTTTGTCCACTGTTTCTTTTTATACCCAATTGGCTTTCCTGGAAAGCTTTGCTACCACGTTAGGTTAGAATAGGCTGAACTAGAAACCTAAGGTCTAAACTAAGAAAGGTTTTCTTGAAGCCAGGTGCAGTGGCTCATGCCTGTAATCCCAGTACTTGGGAGGCTGAGACAAGAGGATCACAGGTCTGAGGGCAGCTTCAGCTACTTAGAGAGACCCTCAGCAACTTATTAAGATCTTGTTTTAAAATATAAAAAATAATAAAGGGCTGAGGTGTAGCTCACAAGTAGAATTTTCCTGGGTTCAATCCCCCCAAAAAAATCCTCCCCCAAAAAAAGAAAAGAAAGGGAAGAGGGAAAAAAAGTTTTTCTGAACTTGAGTCAAAAGCTATGAGATATTAAGCTCACTCAATCATGTATGTTGAAATGATTAGAAGAGAATTTTTATCCTAAAATGACATACTAAGTGTCATATAAAGTTTGAACAAATATAAATCCATACATATGCATACCCCTCCAAGGAGTTATATCATTTAAAAGACAGAAAATCTGTTAATTCAAAGTAATGCATCCTTAAGGATAATACTGCACTGTCATGGACATGTTGAGTCCGTGTTTAGACGAGGTCCCTGGGGAGCCCAGATCTGCACAATCTTTGGGGCCAGTTTCATGAACCTGCCCATTGCCTTGCTATTACAGATGTACCCAGATGAGTGAAAACTGAGCCACCTCTTTGGGAATTGTAAGCGGAGACTCATACCTGTAGTGATTGGTGCTTACAAAATATTTTAGTGAGTATAACAAGAAGGGACTGAGGCCTGTGGAAAAACGAAACATACATTTCCCTTTTAAAACTGTAGCTCTGAGTGTAGCTGTTACTTTGCCTTAATCATTGAAGTGATCCTACGAGAGATTATAATATCTGCTCCTCTGTAGACCTGCAGCAAAGGCCTTAGATCTCCAGCCTCTTTCCCTGTGGTATAGACTTTTCCTTTGGGCTGTGATTCCACCTTGATCCCAACCTTGGGCCAAACCCTGGAGCTTTCAGTCTGCTCCAATGGAGAGTGAACCCAGACTTGTGGGGGTTCTCAGCTGTATTTAGAAAATGCCTTTTTTTCTTTTCTTTTTTTTTTTTTTTTGCGGTAGCGGGGATTGAACCCAGGGGCATTCTACCTCCGATCTACACCCCCGGCCGTATTTTTTTATACTTTATTTTGAAACCTGGTCTCACGAAGTTGCGGAGGGCCTCACTAAGTAGAGAGAGAGAGAAAAAGAGAGAGACAGGGAGAGAGAGAGAGAGAGAGAGAGAGAGCTGAGGCTGGCCGCGAACCCAGATCCTCCAGTCTCTGCCTCCCAAAGTACTGGGATTACAAGCGTGTGCCACCACGCCTGGCAGAAAATGCCTTTTTTCACCTTAGGTATTTCATCCCTGAGTTCTTAGTCAATTTGCACTGGTATAATGAAGTACCATAGGCTGTGTGTCTTATAAAAACCACATTTCTGGAGTCCGGAAGTCCTAGATCAGGGTGCCATCAGGGACAGGCTCCAGTGAGGGCCCTCTTCCAGGGTGTAAGCTGCTGACTTCTCATTGTATCCTCGTGTGGCAGAGAGAGGCAAGGGCTCTCTAGGATCTCTCTTATAAGGACTCTACTATGCGGTCCCTATTGTAAGTTCTCCACTCTCATGGCCTAATTACTTTCCAAAGACCCTGCCTCCTAATGCCATTATATTGGGGGTTAAGGTTTCAAGATACGAATTTTGGGGAGACACAAACATTCACACCACAGTGCCTGGGAAGCTTGCCATGACCCCAAGCTCAGGCCGGGGTCTCCTCCTGTGCTACATCTCAGCTGGTAATTAGCTCCTCAGAGCACCGTCCATGTGGTGCCTCTCTTCTTCTTCCTCCAGGAGCAATGTGAGCCCTGTGAGGAGAGGGACCCAGCACAGTGCCAGAGAGAGTGGGCACACAGAGCATCCCTGTGGGATGAGTGATGGGTGCAGATGATCTTGTTGGCAGAATAAAGGCTCTTCTACCTTAAAGCCCCAGTGTTTCCTTCCACAGATATTTACTGAGCTCATACTAGGGGACAGTCACTGTTCTAGGTATTTGAGATAGATCTAGCTGGATATAAAACAGACAGAATTCCCTGGGCTGGTGAGAGTCTAACTGATGGACACCACAGCCTACTCCAGTTGATCATGGTGAACAAAGCGAGCATCTTCCTTAACTTGTTCACTCTCAGGAACGTTTCACAGGCAGCTGAAGTCTGCATACCATGAGTGTGCGTCCCTTGTTTTCTACTAAGCTTTGTGAGGGGCTGGCATACTATGGCCACTGGCTGTTTCTATAAAGTTTTATTGGAATGCAGTCACACTTGTTTGTTGACAATTGTCTGTGGCTCTTTCTATATTTGGACAGCAGAACTGAGTAGTTGTGGTAGAGATTGTAGGGTCCACATAGCCTAAAATATTCACCATCCAGGCCTTTGTAGGAAAAGTTTGCTGGCCTTTGTTCTTTGCAATTGTTTTTTGGGGGGGACATGGAAGTCTGAAGAACTTATGGCAGCAAGAGCCTCCCCAAGTAGGACAGAGACTTGGTCCATCCCTGCAGGAGAGGACAAATCCAGTTTTTTTCGTAGCTTTTCTCTAAACTGCAATGGACGCTTTATAAATGGAAGCCAGGACTGTGTCCTTGATGCAGGATGACAGATTTTAAGATGGTTTTAAAAATAGGAACTTACTTATTCAACCACTATTATTGGCTAGACACCAAAGAATAAAATATATGTGTTCCTTTCCCTTACAAATCATATAGTCTAATGGGGGAGACAGATACTAAGAAATTAAGGCACAAATGAATATTCAGTTAGGAGCTGTGATAACTGCTATCTAGGGAAGTGGCAGCTTTGCCATGACTTCTCTTCCCAGTGTACTGGTGGGTCACAGGAGGGACAACAGGATGGGGCCCAATTTACCTGGGTCAGGGAGCGATGGCAAGATCTGAAGGTCCAATAGGGAGTAGCCGAGTGGAGTGGAAGGGAGAACGTTCCAGGTGAAGGAACACCATGGAGGAAGTCACGAGGTCAGGAAGAACAGAAATATGGTACCATGAGGCATAAGTGCAGTAAACAAGGAGGCGAGGGGCTGAGGCTGAGACTGGAGTTGCACGCAGCAGCCGTGTGAGCATGGGAGCAGTGCATGTTCACTGTGAATGCCTTGGGGTGTGTAAGCATGGGTGACATGGCCTGTCCGATATTTGTAGCTCATCCTCACTCCTGTGGATAGACTAAATTAGAAGGCACATTTGTGTAAGTCTGGAGGATAGTTAGAAGGTTTCTGGGATAACATAGCAAGAGGCGGTGGTGACTTACTCCAGGCAGCACAAATCGGGAGAAGCAGGTGGGCTGGAGACCCGTGGCAGGAAGGATTCTGAGGGTGAATGCAAATGCGCATGTCTGCTGGGAAGCAGCAGCCTCAAGAATGACACCAGGCTTCTGGCGTGAGCACCTGGGACAGGAACAAGGCTGTACAACAGGAGATAACTCAGGAAAATCAGCGTGTTCTGAAAAATGGAGTTCTGACCATGTGGACACCTGTCAGAGGAAACAGACACAGGCATTTCGGAAACCAATCTGATTGTACAAAGAAGTCTTTGATGGGCTTGGACTTTCAAGAAAAGTATAAAAAAGGTAAAAACAGAATGTGTACTTTATGAACATGTACTGTATGTATTGAGTATAACAATGAATTTTGTCAAATATTGACAGTATATGAACACTGTCAATATTCAACACAATATTCAGACAACTCTTCCAGATTCTTTTTCAGTTTCTGTGTCAGAAGACTGTTTATACTGTTGTGAAATTGACCAAGGCTGAGAAGTTGCGGGTTTGATCTGGTCTGTACCAAAAGGAAGTGAGGCATTGCGGGGGGGGGGATGAGATATGGTTTTTATTCCAGCTGTGACAGGCTGAAGTAGGAGGCCTCTGCCTCTACCCAGTAGCAGCTGAGTGGGTACATGCGAGCTCTGCATGGAGACTTCTGCATAGGACATCTGCCTAGCACATCCGCATATCTGCACATCCACATATCTGCACATCTGCATATCTGTGCACTGAATTATTAAAGTCCAGTTCCCTTGCTTCCACTGGGAACAAAGACCTCCTGGTCTCCTGCAGGGTCAGGCTAAGGCTGGTTCTTTACTTGAATTGCATCCTTGCTTGGCTCCTTTCTCTTCTCTGTCTTCCTTCATTCCTTTATTGGATTTTCCTGGGTTCACTTTCTTAATAAATCCCTTGCATACACATCCTTGTCTCAGGATTTGGTTCTGGGAAACCTGTCCCAATGGTATGCATAATAGAGTAGCAAAAATTAAAATAATAGATCCAGGAAAGCTAAAGTATTTAAGGAACTGAGGCTTGAAAACAAATTCTACTGAAGGGATTTCCAAAAGGAAATTCTACTGAAGGGATTTCCAAAAGGAAAAGAAACAAAAATTAGGAGACTTTAGAATGCTAACCAGTGACATTTAGGAAGCTTGACTCCTTAACTCCTGTCTTGACTCTATCTACTCTATAAGGAAAAGAATCTTCTTAACTTGGTTAAGAAAACTGAGAGGATGATGTTTACTGGAGCAGAATGTACCACGTTTAGTATATTCACATCTCCAGTCCCAGGCAAGTCATCACTCAGAATTGTAAGTAACATTTTATGATGGGATCTCATAAACACTAATGGATCTTTGAGATATTATGAAAAATAGGGAAATCATTTGGAGAATAAAGTTTTTAAATGGTTCCCTTGATTTTCAGAAACAAGAAACATGTAGAATGTTAAATTTGCCTGTGGTTTGTGTCCAAGCTTCAAGAATGGGTAAATTAAAAAGGCAAATACTTAGAAAAGAATGCAGTGATTACTAGGTGTGTGTATGTATACATTTTTTTTCAGTATGTGTACATTTTATTTATTTTTAATACTTTTCTTGGTACATTATAGTCTCACATCATAATGTAATTCATAGTGATAGTGATATACATGCACATAGCACTTGGTGAGTTTTCCCACAGCACCCTCCCCACTCACCCCCTTTCCCATACATGATATTGAAATTGGCATTGGTATGCTCACATATGTATATAATGTCAATGGATGTGATTCCTTTGTTAATTCTCCCTCTCCTCCTCCCACCCTCCCCTAGACCCCACTCCCCTGCTCCACTGGGGTTTTTCCTCCATTATATAAAGTCCTTCTGGTGCCCCTATTACTCCCCAGCTTCCTTATATGAGAGAAAACACATGACCCTTCACTTTCTGTGACTGGCTAATCTCACTTAACATAATGTCCTCCAGGTCCATCCATTTTCCTGCAAATGACATAATTTTGTTCTTCTTTATTGCTGAGTAGAATTTCATCACGTGCATATCCCATAATTTTGTAATCCATTCAGCTGTTGAGGAACACCTAGGTTGATTCCATAATTTGGCCATTGTCAATTGTGCTGCTATAAACATGGATATGCATGTATCAGTATAATATTCGAATTTCAGTCCCTTTGGAAAGATACCCAGGAGTGGTATAACTGGATCATATGGTGGATCCATTCCCAGTTTTCTGAGGAATCTCCACATTGATCTCCATAGCGGCTGCACTAATTTGAAATCCCACCAATAATGTAGAAAATTTCCTATTTCCCCAAATCCTTGACAGCAATTATTGTTGTTTGACTTCTTGATGATTGCCATTTGAACTGGGTTTAGATGGAATCTCAGTGTAGTTTTCATTTTCATCTCCCTGACTGCTAACGATGTTGAACATTTTTTCACATATTTATTGGCCATTTGTATTTCTTTTTTTGTGAAGTGTACATTTAGTTCAATTGCCCATTTCTTGATTGGGCTATTTTTATGCCTTTATTGGTGTATTATGGTCTCACATCATAATCTATTTCAGAGTGATAGTGACATACATGCACACAGCACTTGGTGGGCTTTCCCCTGGCTCCCTTCCCCCTTCCCCCTTCCCCATACAGGGTATTGAAATTGACATTGGTATTCTCACATATGTACATAATTTCAATGGGAGTGATTCCTTCATTTATTCAACCTCCCCCCACCCTTCCCCTAGACTACCTTCCTTCATGGCTCCACTGGAGTTTCTCCTCCATTATCTGAAGTCCCTCCAGTATTCCAATTACTTGCTAGCTACCACATATGAAAGAAAACATATGACCCTTCACTTTCTGTGACTGGCTAATCTCACTTAACATAATGTTCTCTAGGTCCATCCATTTTCCTGCAAATGACATAATTTTGTTCTTTATTGTTGAGTAGAATTTCATCACGTGTCTATTGCATAATTTTGTAATCCAGTCATCTGTTGATGGACACATAGGTTGGTTCCATAATTTGGCTATTGTGAATTGTGCTGCTATAAACATGGATATGCATGTATCACTGTAATATCCTGATTCCAGTCCCTTTGGAAAGGTACTCAGGAGTGGTATAGCTGGGTCATATGGTGGATCCATTCCCAGTTTTCTGAGGAATCTCCACAGCAATTGCACTAATTTACAATCCCACCAGCAGTATAGAAGAGTTCCTATTTCCCTGCATCCTCACCAGCATTTATTATTTTTTGACTTCTTGATAATTTCCTTTTAAATTGGGGTTAGATGGAATCTCAGTGTAGTTTTGATTTTCATCTCCCTGATTGCTAAAGATGTTGAATATTTTTTCATGTATTTATTGGCCATGTATATTTCTTCTTTTGTAAAGTGTCTATTTAGTTCAATTACCCATTTCTTGATTGGGTTTTTTTAGTGTTAAGTCTTTTAAGTACTTTGTATATTCTATATATTAGTCCTCTATCAAAGGAGTAGCTGGAAAAGATCCTCTCCCATTCTGTAGGCTCTCCTTTTAGACCCTCTATGGTTTCCTTTGCTGAACAGAAACTTTTTAGATTAATGCCACCCCATTTACTAATTCTTGTTTTGGTTTCCTAAGCTTTAGGGGTCTTATTGAGGAAGTTTCTATCTGTGCCTGTATGTTTGAGTGTTGGACCTATGCCTTCCTCTAGTAATTTCAAAGTTTCTGGTCTAATTTCCAGGTCTTTGATCCATCATGAGTTGACTCTTGTGTAGGGTGAGAGGTAGGGATTTAATTCTATTTTTATGTAAAGAGATAACCAGTTTCCCAATACAATTTGTTGAAAAGGCTATCTTTTCTCCAGTGTATGTTTTTGGCACCTTTGTCAAAAATCAATTGGCTGTAAGTGTGTGGATTTGTTTCTGTATCTTCTATTCTGTTCCATCAGTCTATGTTCAGAAAAGTAACAGGATACAAAATCAATCTAAAAAAAATCAGTAGCTTTTCTATATGCCAACCAGCCAACCATTAATCCATTGAAAATCAAAATGTATAATTACAATGCACCAATAAATAAATATAAAAAAGAAAAAGAAATCCAGAAGATAATTTCATTCACAATAATCTCAAAAACAATAAAATACCTAGGAATAAATCTAACTGAATAGGTTAAAGACCTTTACAATGAAAATTATAAAACACTAAAGAAAGAAACTGAAGAACATATTAGAAGATGGAAAGATCTCCCATGTTCTTGGATAGTCAGAATAAATATTATCAAAATGGCCATTTTACCAAAAGTGATCTACAGATTCAATGCAATCCCTAACAAAATACCAAAGTCATTCTTTGCAGTCAGTCCTAAATTTCATATGCAAAAACAAAAGACCCAGAATAGCCAAAGCAATTCTCAGCAATAAGAACCATGCAGGAGGCATCATAATACCTGACTTCAAATTATACTACAGAGCTATAGTAATAAAGATAGCATGGTATTGGCACAATTACTAAGTATATTATAGGATTACTAAGAACCTGCATGACAAAGAAACTTTCATTTTTTTATTGGATATTGAATGGGATATGTTTAACATATTGGGTAGTTATCACTAAGGTATCACTAAGGGTCATGTGATTGCCTGTGGACAAGATGAAGAAATATCACCTGGATAATTGCAAAGTTTAAGTTGAAATCAACTCAGAAAAGAGGGTTTTGAACATGGGTTACTGAGAACTTCAGCATTTTCTTCAATGACCTACATGACCAGGACAATCTCCTGTGCTCTGGCCTTCTGATTCCTGCTTCACCAAACCTGTTCTCCTGTCTCCAACACCACAACCCTTGTCTACTTCCACAATATGTCTGCCTCTCCCTCCACTGGACCCAGTGACCAGGGTGGCATTCACGAAAATGACAGCATGCTCCTCAACCTAGCAACATTGCACCTTTGGAATAATTCAGTTTTCTCTTTTTCTATGATCCCAGGCCACTAAGAAATACTAAAGAGAATTGTAAGCCTGTAGCTTCCAACTCTAGAAATTATTTTGGGAGGCAGAGACAGGAGGATCTGGGTTCACGGCCAGCCTCAGCTCTCTCTCTCTCTCTCTCTCTCTCTCTCTCTCTCTCTCCTTAGTGAGACCCTCTGCAACTTCATGAGACCCGGTTTCAAAATAAAGTATAAAAAATAGGGCTGGGGCGTAGCGCGGAGGTAGAACACCCCCGCGTTCAATCCCCGGTACCGCAAAAAAAAAAAAAAATTCCTCCTTAGTTTCTGTTTTCTTGAGTTTTCTGGGCTTGGTGAATGATACCATTGATTGAGGCTGAAATCCTCATGGTCTTTCCTTCTCCTCTTTCTTCCTCACTTTTTGTATTCATTCAGTCACATAAGCTTGCTGATTCCACCTGCTAAGAATTCTCATCTCTTCTCTCCCGTAACCCCAGCTGGACTTCAGTCCTTACTCTTACCTGAGATGTGGCAATAGCCTCCTACCTGACCTCTCCTATTCCAGTGCTCCAGTGCTGGAGATGTTCTCCTGACACAAACATGTGAACCGGCTATTCCCCTTGCTTGGAAATCCCCTGGTTCAGTCTCCTGGATGGGGCATAATGTGGCAAGTGACGGCCATCACTCTTTGTTGTCAGTTCCAAGGCCCAAGATTTCAACCATTTCCCTCTGTAAGTCTTTGGCTGCTCTGTGCTTTGTTTTCTCCAAAATGTAGAGACTAAGAAACCCCACTGATCCACTCACCAGAGGCCTGGGATTCATGAGTTAATGTCTGCAAAGCATTTTGAGCTTGTTGGAAGAAAGGCGCTAGATAAATACAAAGTGTTGTTGTTATTATAGGGAAGAAAAAGTGACTGTTAGCTCAGGGTCTATAATTAGGAAGCAAATATAGTGTCTGGTGGCTTTGATAATAGGATTTCTATGAAGATGTGGCATGCAGTGAGCCTGTTGACTGAAATGTTAAAAGTGACATGATTTTAGCCATCCTGGTCCCAATCTTTTACATTTTAGTTTTTGAGCCTTCCTGCCCCTCCCCCAGACTCTATTTCTAGGTGAACTCTAAGAAGGCAAATGTCAAATTAACAGCTCCGAAACTAATAAACTCAGTGTATTGGTGGAGAATTTATGCTTGCAAACAGGAATCTGAACTCTCTTCCTTCTTGCTGAGGCCAAATCCTCAGCAGGTCTTGAGTGTCAAGAAGCTGAGCATCAAGAGGACATTGCGCCGAGTTCTCTCATGTCTGGGACGCTTGTGCCTTCTGTCCTGTCTTCCATTTGTAATCACAGGGCCGCAGCTCAGGCCTAGGCCTACAGCTTGGAAAAGAAAGCTCGGGAATTCTTTTCAGAGAAGCACAAATCTGGGTTCAGGTCTTGGAACGTAAGTAAAGAAGGAAATAGTTTTAAAATATTTTAATGTGTTTATCTGCATATTTTCGGTCTACCCATAATGTTCTGAGAATTTAAATGGTTTAAGAAAATCACTTCTTAAAATAAGGAATATATATAATTTTTTTGTGGAATAGTTTAGCCATTCAGACCCCTCTGACTCTCTTGGTTATCAATTTGCTTAGTGATTTTTACCTGTATTTGCCTCAATTTCTGCCACATAAAATTGTCATAAATGATTACCATTCTAATCAAAGTAATAAGGAGAGATTCACAACTGTGCAGTTAAATCCCAATCTTTGGTCTCTCATTAACTACCAGCTACAGGGCTTCATGCAGGCTGTTAACTTCCCTGTGCCTCAGTTTCCCCATAATGTAATAACTTAAATCATTGGAGTGAAGTTCATTTTCATTTAATAACTATTAAATAATTGAAATGAATTTAAGTAAAATTCATTTTCATTTAAATGAAATGTATTTAAATAATTTAAAGGAAATACCTATTTAAGACTTTTCCAGTTTTAAAATCTATTATTTTTATTATTACCTCAGTGTCCTTTCTAAGGTGAATACTTAACAGTTATAGCTTTTAATGTTTATTTTTCTTGTTCAAGTTCGTTTTTCCAAGTTGACTGTGGGGACTGGTTTGCTCCATGGAATCTGGTGCTATAATTCTGATTTTAATGTACCTGTTACATTTTTAGAGCACAAAACTTTCCAGTATGTGTGTGTGTGTGTGTTTATTTCATGGCTAATAAAATTTTAGGTGTGTTTTATTGGGTATCTATAGGCTTATTACTTTTATCCCATGGATTTGGAGTTTTTAATATGAACTTTTTTCTGTTTTTTGTTATAAGTAAATTAAAATGAAAAATAGAAATTTTTAATTTTTCCCATTCATTTTTCAGCTGAGTTTGTAAGAATTTGGTTTAAGGCATTTATCTGTCAGTCACACTGAGGCAGGTTCCCTGAGGTGCACAGGGGGTGGGGGCTGGGCAGAGGATAAGGTGTTTGTGGGGAATGCACCAAAGGTGTGTACTGAAGTTCTTGGCACAGCACAGGGAGTGCCTACTGCTTTCAGATGTGTTACAACTTAATTTGTATTTATTTGGATACATTAGAGTGTGCTTTGATTTAAAATTCATAGATGCTACCTGAAAAGACATCCCTCCCTCACAGGTTGAAAACAGGACTAGTGGGTTTTTTTTCTTGTTATTTGTTTGTTTTTGATAGTTGTTATTATTTGATTTTTAATATCAGATTCCATTTTCTTCAGAAGCAGATATGAACATAGACCAAATTGAAATGATCAGAATATATACCTTGGGTTCATGTCACTGCAAATAGAATTTGAAGGACACTTAAAAGATTCTCACACCAATTTAGAGAAATCTCTGAGAATAGGTGTGCACCTATTGAGAGAGGACTGAGGATTAAGGAGCTAATGTTTGGAAATTACCTCTGAGATATGGGTCACACTAAACTGGTCATGGGGAGTGTGCAGCCAGTGATGGGGATAGGGTGGCAGAGACCGTGGCTGTTGGGTGGGACACAGCCCTGGGCCTAGTGTGTCCAGGGCTCCGGCTATGGGGCAGTGGGCTGTGGCCCTCGCTCTGCTCCCATGCCCCAGCACTCTGGGCTGCCAGTCGAGGAGACTCATCAGAAGTTCGGGTGGGGTATGCCCCTCGGGGAGTTCGTTGTGGTCACCTCCCAAGTTCTCCAACTCCCTGACACATCTGCTTTCCCGAGTGACAAATTAAAACGTCTGAAGCGGCTGGAGCCCGCTGCCGCCAGCACACATGGCCGACATGTGAAGCTGTGGTCTTCCGAGTTTTGACGCATTCCAGCCAGGACACAGGGACAGCAGTGTTTAGCAGTTGACACAAGAGGGGTTTCTACTGCCTGCCAGACAGCTAAAAAGCTGCAAGAAATCTTTTGTGGGTTCCCTGAACGCTTTGAATTCTTCTAGCCAGCCTGACAGCCCCTCCAATAGCACTCTGCTAAGGATGGCAATGTTCTCTAGCTATGGGGGTGAGCAGGACCCCTGGAAAACTCGGAAGGGACAGTCAATGTCAAGAGAACAGATACTCTTCCTCCCCTTGTTGCCAAGAAGTCACAGAAACAACTGCAGAGAGGATCTCACGTGGATTCCAACTGGAGAGTGGATCCCAACTCTCTCTGCCCCCCACTCCAGTCCCACTTCTCTCCTCCCCAGCCCCCTTCTGCCCCTGCAGGGTTTGTGTTCAACATCAAATTAAGTGTTCATGACAGCTCACCACAAGTTATTAAATGTGATTCACTGCCACATTGCTGAGCCTTCACTGGTGGTACAGAACAGCCACTTAGACAAACCATTTGATTCATGGCATTGATACAAAGAGTCTTTCAGAAGGAGAGGGCCCTTGTCAGGCCTTTAGCTGAAAATTGTTTTATTTCCGTTATTCTCTTAAACAGGTCAGTGAGCTGAATTAAACCCCAAATCCTTTCTAACTGCTTAGCTGTGAAGTCTTTAAGATATTACAGAGCTTGTGAGAAGTGGCTGCGGATTGCCAAGTCAGCGGAAATTTAAGAAATCAGTGTCAAAACCCAGCTCGTGTTTGACAAGTGAGACAGGCGCTCTGCAGCCAGTGTGGAGGGTGGTAATCTTTTAGTGTTCAGTGCTCTTAATAATTGGGTTTCCTATCATAGGCATTATTATTTTTGGTAGCTCTCTACCAGGAAGGGAGAATTGATGAAATAGTGGCTGTTGCTGTTCTTGTGTTTAAGTTTCTCCCTGTCCGAGTCTGGAGACAGTAGAGAAGGGAAGACCAATGGTCTTTAAGTATCAGACACCTCATTTCATTGTTTTCCTGTTTCACCCTTCAGGGCCCTCCTAGAACATGTTGGCTGGTGTAGGTGTCGCTGCCCCCTCCTGGGCGGAGCGTTAAATTTCCTGGCGTGTTAGGTTCTGCCCCTGCTGAGCCAATGGGATTGATGCATTTAGAAGGTCCCCAAATAGAAAGCGGAGTGGTCTTTATTCAAAATTAACTGGACCATGTGTTCTTCCAGATAATGCCCTGGATAGTTCCTGATAAAAGTACACTGTGGCCTTCTCTGCCTGCAGTGCAGGGGGTGCGGGGGCTTGCCATCTGTTTATAATTGGCATCCAGATCTGATATATTGTAGAGGGATCCCGAGCTTATTGAATTTAAAAGGGGGTACCAAGTTTGTGTGGGATAAATTCAGATCTAACTTGTCATCTCTCTGCCAAGAGCATGTAATTCATTTTCTTATTACCAACATAGTCTATTAGAAAATAAGTTAGCTATGTAACAAATTGAAGTCTAAGAAAATATCCATATTAGGAAACCTAGTTCGATGATTAAATTAAGCAAGGATTACTTTGGCGTGAATAATTCCACAATCTGCTTTTCTGTCCTGAAAAAAAAAAATGAGTTTAGCAAGGCATGGCTGTGCTTGTAATATTTAACAGCTTTATTTTCAGGGTTTTGAGTTATTTCCCTATCAGTTTTCTAAACATCTTGTTTTAGTGTCACCTAATGTCACCTTTGCTGTCATTTTATAAAATATACAGAGTTGATTTGAGGTAAATGTCTTACAGAAGAAGCCAGATCCAGCTGCATATATACACGTACTTGTGTACTTGTTCATTCATTTATTTATTCTGTGTGTAGCCAGTGCTTCTTCAGTGACAGGTATCTTAGAGTAAATCAAAAGCAGTTGGTCATGAAGATGCCACGTAAGTAATGCAAGAAATACAAGAAAAGTACAGTTCGCCAAGATACACAGCGCAAAACTGAAACCAAGTTTTCTATTTAATTGAGGATCAAGCCAGTGAATCTTTTTGTGTCAGTTGTTATTGAAACTCTAAATGAATGATTTCATTCTTCTCCCTTTCAGACAGAATGGAGGTAATAATAGAATCTTTGTTGACTTGCTATATTGCTAAATCATCATCTCTTAAAAAAATCAATGTTTATTTTATTGCATTTAACATACATTTGCCCAGAATGTAAGGTGCTAGTGTTTTGTTTTTGTTCCTGTTTTAGCTAACACTTACCTGTTTCTTTGTTTTTGAATCTTTTCTTGAAGTATAGAGCAAAAACTAAACCTTAGATAACAGAAGGTTTGGATTGCAATTAGTCAGTGTTTTTTTATGAATTTAATATAAACGTTCATTCTTTCTGCAAAAGTGAAGGTGGCCTTTACTCAGAAAGCAGTGAAGGATAGCAGTAGTAAAAGAAAGTAATTGAAAGGCAAAGGAATCATTGGATTTTTTCTTTACTTTAAACTATATATTAAAATGAACAGATGGATGGCTTGCTTTTAACTTGTAACTGTTTGCATCCTTACAACTGCCTGATACCGTCTACTCAATTGGCAGGATCAGAGAGGTTTAAAGTTCACCAAAAACCATTTTGCTGCACAACATAAGGTAAATAAAGCCTCAGAATTCTAAATTTATCTAAGACATATGATAAGAGAGAGAGTGGATATTAGAGGAATAAGAACTTGGAAGGACCATGAAATTAAAAAAATTGTATTGTAAATTGCCAAAATTTGTATTATTTTAGGATTCACGATAGATCCATTTGAATGTATAGGTGGATTTTGAAAGTCAGTACTTGTCTAGGATGCAAATGTTTTCCTTCCACACATACTTAGCTCCTACCGTGGGCCGCGATCTCTACCACATGCCAGAATTTAACAGGGAATGAGGTAACCTTCATATACACTTTGTGCCCTTTGGAGAAACTATGAAAAAAAAGAGAATTTCCATAAAGTGATATACACTAGTTATTCGTTCCACCATTAATTGTTTAATAAGGGCCTAGTGTTTTCTAGAAAGAAAAGAGGGATCATGTAGCAGAGTTGTTAGTCTGAGACAGAATAGGAACCACAGCAGCTTCCAATGGAGAATATAAGAGAAATATGCAGTGAGTATGTAGGTAGCAGAAACATCTTGCAAAGGGGTCGATTGAGAAAATATAAGAGTTTGCTATGGCTCATGTGGAATGAAGGATGCTGGTGTGAAATGAAGCCGAAGCTTAGGAACAGTGGACCATGTAACACGGGCCAAGCATCTCACAGCGACCCTTCCAGGAAGGTGCCATTCTTAACCCCACTGTAGAGAGGAGGAAATTGATCCTGCAAGATCCCACATCTAGGAAGTTGGGTAGTAGAGCCTCTACTTTTAGTTGTTTTATGAAGCTAGAGACAGACATGTGGTCTTGGCAGTAAGAAGTTTGATCCTTGGGCTAGAGGGAAAGGCAAGCCATTGAAGCATTCCAATGGGGAACACAATGTCCACTTGCCTTTTAGATGGTTCATTCTGACAGCAATGTGGGGCATGGACTAGAAAGCACAAAGGGAAGGTGTTGGTTAGAGGCTATTGCAGCAGGTCCAACCTAGAGACTCTAGGGGCCAGAACTGGGCTATGGTAGGAAGGATGGAGAAAAGTGAATGCTCTAAAAGACGTTTCGGAGGTAGAAATGAGATGCCTTAGCAATTGACTGGATATGTGAACAGAGTGGATGGGGTATCTAAAGTCCCCTGGGTTTCTGGTCTGGGCAACTGGATGGATGTTGGTGTTGTTGACCATGTTGGGGACACAGACATTGAACCAGGTTTGGGATATGTGATGGGTTCAGAGTGAGATATTGTGGCTTCAAGAGTCCTTTGAGACATCTGAGTAGAAATGTTCAGTATGTAGCTCAATCTTAGAAGAGAGGACTGGACTGACTGCATAGTTTAATCATCTTTAGCACATTGTACTCAGAGGAGGCATTTGCATGCAATGACAGCAGGCTCGCCCCTCTTCCTTCTCTTTGCACTCCCTCACAGCAGTTCCTAGTATTTGCTGTTGTCTACTTGTTTTCTTCCCCCATGATCCCTCTCATTTTCCTCTTCTCACAAAATAATCAAAGGGAAGGGAAGGGGGCTGGGTGTGGTGGTGCATACCTGTAATCCCAGTACTTGGGAGGCTGAGACAGAAGGATCATAGTTTCGAGGTCAGCTTCCGCAACATAGTGAGACTCTCAGGAACCTAATGAGGTTCTGTTTCAAAACAGAAAATAAAAAGGGCTTGGGAGTATAGTTCAGAGATAGAACGCACCTGGGTTCAATCCCCAGTACCACAACAAGTAAATAAGTAAGTAAATAGATAAATAAATTGTTGTTGACCATGTTGGAAACACAGACATTGAACCAAGTATGGGATATGTGATGGGTTCAGAGTGAGATATTGTGACTTCAAGAGTCCTTTGAGACATCTGAGTGGAAATGTTCAGTATGTAGCTCAATCTTAGAAGAGAGTAAATAAATAAATAAATAAATAAATAAATAAATAAATAAATGGAAGGGAAGTGAGCTCTTGTGTGCTCTTTCAGATCTCCTGTCCCTGCTCCTCTTCTTCCTTCCTCCTCCTCCAGATTTCCATTTTCATCTTAGAGTGTAGTTATCTACCATTGTTTTAAGCACAGAACAGGAGACAATTCTGACTCCTCCACACCATAACCAATCACCCAGTGTGTCTTAGGAGAGCCCCAGGAAGAGCTACAGATCAGGTCCCCATGGCTAAGTCACTTTTCCTTTTCCTTCTCCCATCTAGAAGTCTCCCATCTAGAAGTATGCGCATCAGACCTATCTTCCCAAAGGACAAAAACAGATGAAACCATTCTCTTGCTGGAAGACACTCATGAGTTTCCGGTGTTCAACATGCAGCTTGAGCTCCTTAAGGGAAGGTGGGAAGGGGTCTAAGTGTACTGAGAGCCTGTCATGTCATGTTGCCAGTGCTCTGTAGGTGGATGCAATCAGTGTCCTAACAGAAAGAGACGGCACCCTCGAGTTAGGATATGTGAAGGAGTGTTTATTTACAAAAGAGTTCCTTCAGAGATGTGGGTGTAGGAACAATGCAGTAACTAGGTGAGGAGTAGCAAGATGTTCCAAAGATCTAGATGTTTCCAAATTATTTCCCCAGTAAGTTGCATCAATCCACAGTAGTCCCACCAGTAATGTTAAAAAGTGTCCATTTCCCCACATCTTTGCCAGGATCAAATGTTTTCTGATACTTTTATTTTGCCAACTGAATGTGCTGGGGGTGGGGAAATCTTGCTTTAATTGCATTCTCATGACTACTAGGAAGGAGAAACACCTCTCTGTATGTTTGTTGGCTATTTGTGCTTTATAGATGAGGAAACTGAGGTTAAATAATTTCCCAATATCACACAGCTGATAAATGGCAAAAATCAGACCCAAGAACCTAACATGACTCCAACTACTCTTCAACCCCTTCTGTTTCCACCTCACTAGTCAACATGGTATGGCACGTGAGACCTTTTGTAACTGGACTTGTAGCCAACTTTCTGTTTTTATCTTCCCTCTCTCCTCTAATACTAACCTGCTCCTAAACAGTCATGCCCTTTGAGAATTCGTTATTTTGCACGTTTTCTACCCAGTACTTTTCACTTGGCAAACTTCTATTCATCCCTCAAACCCTGGGTAAAAGCGCTTTCACACAGAATTCAACTTCTTGAATTAGGAATCTGTGTGCACTCTGTTCATTTTTATCTTGCAGTTCATATCACATTTTTGTTATGGTTACCTGTCACTCATCTGCCTCCCCCCTCTGCATCATAAGCTCTCTCCTCATGCCATTTCTCTTTGTTCATTTGTCTCCCTGCACTTGCCCAGCCAGGGTCTCAGAGTGTCTCAGCTGGGGCTGCTATAACAAGGTACCATAGACTTTGTGGCTCAGACCACACCAATTTATTTCTCACAGTCTAGAGGCTGAGGAATCCAAGACCAAAGTGCCAGCTGAGTGGGTTCCTGGTGAGGGCTCTGTTCCTGGTTTGCAGACAGCCACCTTCTCACTCTGTCCTCCCCTGCTAGAAAGCAAGAGCACTCTCCTAGGCTCCTCTTACAAGAGCAACAATCCCATCATGAGGGCCCCACCTTCCTGGTCAATCACCTCCTAAAGGCTCCATCTCCAAATATCACTCCACTGGGGGTTAGGGTGTCAAGGTATGAATTCCTGGTGACACAATTCAGTCCATAGCAATAAGTGATTGATGAATGAACACTGAGTTAAGGGTAAGAAGCTTTAAATTCCGAAGAACAAAGTACGGGAAAAGTCAAATCTGTAAAATGTATTAACCTCCTTCTACAAAATACTACGGCAGCCAGTGTGGTTAGCCAGTCCCTGACGTCTTCCTCCCAGGGCTGCCAGTCTCCTCCTCACAGCATCTTTGCATTTCCACTGGAGGGCGCCCATGAGAAAATAAAGCTGGATTTCACCCCAAATACCCAACAATTGAGTTTTGTTATTAAAGAATATCCAAGTTTCTTCAACACCAATGTGCAGGGAGATTCCTTGTGACATTAGGTCTTGTACTGAATAAGTTTCTGTCTGTTTGCCTTCTTAATTTGTTCCCAGCTTTAGAGGTTTAAAAGAAAATAAACTAAGATTTCCCCCTTCCTAGGCATATTTCCAAGTCCTCTATTCATCTCTTTCCAGACTTTTTGGATAACCATCTGTATTAGTTTCCTATTGCTGCTGTAACAAATTACCACACACTTGGTGGCTTAAAATGATGCAAATGTACTTGCTTCCAGTTCTGCAGATCAGAAGGCTTATCTTGAGGTTAAGATGTCAGCAGGCTGTGCTCCTTCTGCTGGTGCCAGGGAGAGTATGTTTCCTCACCTCGTCAGCATCTACACGCCATCTGCATTCCTGGGCTCCCAGCTCCTTCCTCACAGCACCTCCTACCTTTGCTTTTGTCTTCATATCTACTATCCTGACACTGATCCTCCTTCTTCTAAGGACCCATGTAGTTACACTGGGCCCCCGGGATGATCCAGGACTAACTCCCCACCTTAAGAACCTTAACTTAATGACATCAGCAAAGTCACAGGTTCTGAGGATTCAGACATGGGTATCTTTGTCATTGTTCAGCCTGCCACTAATCTTAATAGCAGGTATTAATCGAGTAGTTGCTCTATGTCGGGCTAGCACTGTGCTAAGCACTTGGCCTACTTATATCACTTAACATTATGTCAACCCTCAAAGGGATTGGCTTTATTACCATCCCTATTTTACAGGTGAGGAAACTGAAGCACAGAGCTGTTCAGTATATTTGCCCAGTCACACAGGTATATCAAAGCTAGTTGGTCTTGATCTCAACTCTTATATCATTTGCTCTCCAGAGCCGATACGATCATTGATCATTTGCTTCTTATATTTTAAACATCATTTTACAAAAGGACTTTTACAGAAGGTCACCAGATGGCCATTCTGTTCTCTCCCACCCCTTCCTGGACACTCTCAAGCTGCCCCAGGGCTTCTAGACTAGAAAAATATTTAGCAGATTCATTCATGCTAAAGCACTAGAGGTTTAATCTCCCACCCTCTCAGGAGATTTTGCAGTTTAAAGGTGACTGGGAAGAAAGAGAGTAAGCTGGGAAAGGAAGAACCTCAAGTAGGACATAAATGTAAACCTAGCTTTAGGTAACAGATGATAACCCAGCATAGGAGACCCAGCATATAAGGGACATGTGATTTGAGCCTGGGGGAGTCAGAGACCCTCGGCCCTTGCCTAGTGAGTATCCCAACCCTGAGCTGTTCACTCTCCTGTCCTTTTCTCACTTTTTTTGTGCTCTGCCCAGCATCCCATGGAGCCTGTATCATGATACTCAGCCCTGACAAATAGTGGAAGTTGAAAGGTCAAGTATTTCTCTCCTCCCTAGGACCACCTCTAACATTTAGAGTCCAAGATAAAAGGTCAAATGGAGGCCCCTACATTGTGCACATCCAAATCTTTAGGAGTTAGTTATAACACATGCTAACCAAGTATTAAATAAAACTCATCCTACCCTCCTACCTCATCAACTGTGTCTTCACACCAACTTTGAAGGCTAGTTCCTGTTAGAATTCAGAGAATTCCTATTAAAATCCAGAGATTTCCCACCTAGATATGGTAGCACAGGAAGAGAAGGCCTTGACCCCTGCCCTGACCCTGGCCCCGGCCTCTGACCGCAGCCCTGGCCTCTGCTTGGGCCTGACTCTCGGCCTGCCACACATTTGCTGATTGTGACCATCGATGTGCACACATAGATAGCCCTGTCCCTTTTCCCCAAAACCACTGTCCTTGTTCATTCTGGGCTCTCGGGGCTCCTGGAGTGCACACTGGACATGTGGTCCACTTCAGCAGAGGCCAGAGCCCTGCACAGTCCCTGGGAGTGGCTCAGGCCATTGAGACAGAGTCCCCACATGGCAAGAAGTACCAAGGCTATAAGGCCGCAGGAGGAGGGCCACGAAGCTGCAGCTACAGACCCTGATGAGGGCCTATTTAATCTTAGCCTAGGGGTGGGTCATGCTGTCCCCTCTTTTTCTGTCTCAGGTGATTTCTCACTAGAGATTTCCCCCTCCTGCTCCAGCTTCACCTCCATTCCCTGCAGTCCCTGGCTGCCTGCTGTCGCTAACCTCTGGGTTCCCTGGGCACCACTTGCTGGCTTCTTGCTCTCTCCCAGCACTGGTATAACCCATTCCCTCGCTAACCTCCCTCTGTTTTATATGCTCTATTTTTCGGGTAGGATCTTAACTGTTAGAGCAGTGACTAATTAAGGATTTTGCCTTTGGCCATTTGGGAAAGGGGTGGAATCTTGGCTTACTTCCCTCCTCGCATGAATGAGCTTGAGAGGTTCCTGACACCAGCTAAGGATCTCCACTAAGGGAAGTCAGGGTTTTATATGTTAGTGCTAGCTCTCCGAAGATGTTTCTCAAAAAAAAAAAAAAAAAAAGCGGGTGGGGGAGAAACTTCCCTGCTGAAGTAGCTGGCCTGAAATCTCAGAAAAAGAACCATTCCACGGCTAACCATTGCATTTCTCCCTGGAGTTGACCTTGATAATTATTTACAAGAGTGGCTTCTATACGCGCACTACCCTTTTGCAGAACTTTATGAAAACCAGACTTCATACAGTGTTCTAAGTTTTGCTGCATCAAAAAGAAGTTTAAATATTTTCGTTTAATGTGGAAATATTTTTAGATGATGAAGATGATTAAGTGTTGAAAATGTAGCGATCTGTTTGGCACCGAGAGAAAAGAAATATGAAGAATTTTTAATAAAAATCTGACCACAATGGTGTTGGAACACAATCTGTCTGAAATACAAGACAGATACTTTATCCCACGGGCTAAGCTGACTTTACTAATAGTTTTGGACAGTTACAGGTGTAATTTTAGCTACCAGAGGGAACATAAATTGTGTTATGAGAATGCAATAGAAACAATGGGAAATACAATTAAAGTTTTAAAAGAAAAATTGAACATAAAGTTAGCAGGGCTAATACAAAGCATATTTTTGTAGCTTTTCACCAACAATGTATGTGAATCCAAGCCATTATGAAAATCAGATTTACTTGCTGTGCTTCTTATGTAAAGAGTGTGAAGGTTGTTTGTGCTATGAGCTCCAGCTGCAAACATTACATAAACCTTGCACCTAACAAAATTATTTTTGAAATGTTGAATTACATAATTAAATCTTTAAAGAAACATACACAAAGAAAACAAAAGAAAAGGAAGGAGGAGGAGGAGGAGGAGGAGGAGGAGGAGAAGGAGGAGGAGGAGGAGGAGAGAGTGAGTGAGAGAGAGAATGGTGATGGTGATGGATACTTATTTGGAAAGATGCCCATGCCCATCATCCTTGCTTCTATATGGCCAATGAGGATGTCTCTCTTTTTTGCCTACGTGGCTTTAATTTACCATTGTGAGATGCAGTGTGTGGGGGGAAAATATGTGGAGAGAAGACTTTTATGTGTTTTTTTGATTAAAAAAAATCAGTGCCACCAGTCCGTGAGTGATCCTAAAATAACAAAGCAGTTTTGTGTGTGTGTGCATGCTGAAAGGAAAACTTTGGGTAAGGAAACAGATTTAAGTTTCAAGTTTCCAAGGATCTATTTAAATGACAGCAAAGAAAAAAAATATTGAAAAAGTGATGAAAAATATCCCAGCAGGATCCTTTCAGAAAGCCATCGAACTTCCGGTGGTTTAACTTGTGCAATGTAATTTCTACAGCCTTTGAAATATGTGGGCGCCCTCAGTTCTATTTACGTTCCCAATACTTGGAATCAAATGCTCCATTAGGGCTCTGAAAAGACAAGAGTTTCCAGAAGAGTTTGGTAATTGCCCATTCATTACTCAAAAACAATGACAGGGAATCATCATCTCCTTTGCTAAGTGACACTGGCGTGTGGTCGGAACCAGGCACAGGAAGAGGTAAAAGTGTCAACACAGAAGGCTTCTACAGACCAGTTAGCAATGCTGTGCACAGTCTTCAGGAAGAGGCGAGCCATTACTTCTCTGCGTGTGGAGGGAAAGAGCTCTCTCCACACTAGTGTGCCCTTCCCAGACAGGCATAACCCTGACTGTGCCTATGAAAGGCTCCCTCACCTGTAACAAGGAGACACCAACACGCTGGTCTATCATCTCACTCTACGCTTTCCGTGGAGAGTCCTCTGTAACTTGGGTGATTTTATTACCAGTCAGGAACAAAGTATACTAACCCAGCTGAATAACTTTATCAACCGAATAACTTTGTCCTTCTACCTCTGAGGATTGCCATGGAGTTTGCAGCACCCTGTCCCACTAGAATCACCTTGCTGGCATCCTTTCTTTTAAATCCCAGCTGTGTGCACTGGACCCAACTCTGTGTATATCCTTCAACATTGAGAAAAGTTTCTTAATTTTCATCTCTCTGCAAAGGACAGCAAGCTCACGCTCCATTTCACAGATGGTTCTTCTGAGGCTTTCCCTAGGGGACTGTGGTAGGGGGAGCCTATACTTCTTAGCTCCCAATTCAAAGCACTGTTGTTCCTGTGGGTTGAACTTGACCCATTTACCCTCTTGACTCCACCTTTGCATGATGGTAAAGCTACAGTATTGTGTTAGAGAAAAGAATGTGTTTTTCTTTTTGTGTCCACAGAAAGAGTTTAACTTATGCTTTTTTTAAACACAGGATTAAAGATTTTCATTATAGGAAGTGGTTTCCCACCCCCCTCGTTAAGACCTCTCTCCTAGCTTTATGCCTCAGACTAGATGGATCTACATGGTGAAGGTAGGAAAGGTATTTGGTGGGAGTCACACCCTTCTCCAAAGACTCCTAGGTGGAAGTGTGTTCCTTTGAAGTAGATTACTAATACTTAGAATAAGAAGAACAGATGCTTAAATATTATAATTACTTTTCAAAATATAAAGGGAACCAAATCTCCAGTTCTTTGAAAAGTGTTTTCTAATGACTTTCTTTTTCCATCTTGAATTTCACATCCTTGGGATACTTATGTTCTTCCCATAGCAGGGACCCTTGTATAGGGGCACGGGGGTACTGATACCTTCCACCTCCGGTGCTCAGAGTGCCCTTGATGGCGTCTGATAAGTCATTGTGCTGGGGGAGAAATCTCCCACAAGGACGCCCATGGTTCTGGCTGTAGCTGGACCACCTCAGCCCTTTTGTTCTTTGCCATGAAGATCAGTAAAGACAGTTGTGGGAATGACCCTGTCATCAGATTGAGAGGCGACAGCATGAATAACTGCCATCTTTAAAAAAAATGGGTGGAATTTTACAGGAATCACAATATCTTATACTCAGAAACCCAAATGAATAAGCCTTTGAATAAACTTTTAAGACCGATACAAGATAATTTCTGAAGATCCTACCAGAAAATTGAGCCACACAGGGGCTCCATTTGTGAGAGCTCATTGTTCCATAGATTTATATTTATCCTGGGTCAGATAAAGGCCTGCCCCCGTGATACCTCCAGCCCAGGGATGCAGGGCTGAGGGAGGTGCCTGTGTTTAAAGTTCCCCCCTCTGGTTCCATAGCCTTAATCTTGTGCTTATACACAGCTTTGAATTTTTCTAAGTGTTAAATAAGAAAGGAGCAGGGCCTGTGTTTGGTTTTGTCTCGTATCGTGACTGAACAAAATGGAGCATCAGTGTTAGGTCGCAGATGGCTTTTTAGCAGACCTTCGGTGGATGTCCCCTCATGCTAACCTCTGTGCTGTGCGGGTCCCCAGTGACTTCTGGCTTCCAGCCTCCTCTGCGTTCATGTGGCTCGTTGGGAAATCCCACTGTCTTCCTGCCAAAGCGTTTGTTACCTAGGTTTAATTTCTGTTTGGAATGAAAAGTATAGTTAACTTGTTTCTGTGGGCTTTTTTAGAGAGAGATGTAAAACCAAAGTTAGAGCAATGGAAAACAAACATTTGAGAAAGCACATAATTAGGGGATGCGAACTCAAACTGGGGGAGGCTGATTTCATAAAGGGGAGAGGACTGTGTGTGGTCAAAGAAGAAGAAAGAGTGAGAGCAGGGTTCACCCGCTTTGGGGGTAAACGCCCCCCTTAGAAGTGGAGTCCAGGCAGCTGGAAGGTTAGCTGAAAACCTATGAAATGATCAAATTCAAAGTCTAAAAGGATCTGATTAACAATTAAAAAGTGAAGTATTTCTTAGTTGCAAAGGCCTTCGTTCTCCACAGGCCTCGTAAAGTTACCCAATATCAAGACGCAAAGTCATTCCTTAGGAACTGTCACCGCAGATTTTCACGGAAATATGTTTTCTTCGAAGAGCCAGAAAAGCATTGTTACAGAACCACAGGAGAGAGTAAGAGAAACGAACATCGAGCACAGGCCCTCTCCAAGAGGAAGAGACGAGAAAATTTAATAAAACAAAATACACCCACTCCCCAAAACATCGGGCCATACTATTTTTCAGAGGAAAGATCTGAAAAAAAAAGTAAAATTCTCATAAAAGCCAGTGCGGTGCTGCATTTGGGGGGTACAGTGAGGAAAGTTACTGCTGTGACACTGGGCAGGTATCTTTTCTCTTCCTCTAGGTGCAAAGGCAGCCGTCATTTGAATGCCGTCGAACAGCTTTTCAGCTAACACAAAAGAGCAGACGCTTCCACTTATTTCTGAAATTAGATGCAATCATATCTGTGAATCACGCAGCAGCAAACCACCGTAATCTGCATTACAATACATTATCCTGCCACGCTCCCTAACTGCAGTCTACCGAAGCAACAGAAACACTTTGCGGTGACCTGCGCCGAGTCTGCCAAAAGCGCCGAGCCACGCGAAGGCAGGAAAGCGACAAAAAAGAACGGCTTTCTGCTGCGAGAGAAGAGCAAATTATAACAAGAGTCAAGTCTCAGCTAATGCAAGACTAGTGTCTTCTTGTTCACAGTTTGCATAATTAGATATCCTGAATAGGTTTTTTTATTGTTCTAAAAATACTCCTGCTTTGTTTAAATCAGCTATTTCCTTAACAGCATGACTTTGGTACCAGAATTAGTGAGGTAGTTAGGGCAGCAGCAGAGATAAGGTACTTTTAGTTAACATTTAGAAAAAAAAATCTCTTTATGGACTATTTTCTCCCCTCTCTCCTAAGCAATTGTCAAAAGAGGCCTCGATTTGGAACACCCCCAAACAGGAGAGGCAGCCCATTGCAATGGCCAAGTGAATCAGGTTAGGAGTTGGAGGGTCGAGGGGACCCCAGGGTCCCAGTACTGCTACTGCTAAGATCAACTTCTGCAACTTTCCTAAAATGAGACATTCAGAGCTACTACAAACATCGTCACAAATTGAAATCCTTAATACAGTGGGGTGCAGGGTAGCGGTACCTATGTTCCAAGTGATAACATTATAAATGAAATACTTTTTTGACCTCACCGATTTGAGTCATATCACCATGTCCCCTGGGGTAGGGGGGACACATTGCTTAGGGCCCTCATCTCCCAGTGCCCTGCTGTTCTCTTTACAGTCCGCATGTTATATCTCTCTTTCAGGGGAAGAAGCTGGCACCAGGCTCTTTCAGTAACTAGTTAAGTCATTAAAAACTGTCCTTTCCTCCCTCAGCCTGTGAGCCCAAAGAGTTGGAGCTGGGGGGCAGTGGTGGCAATGGCCAAGCCCAGAGTCTATCTTGGTATCATATGCCAACAAGACCCCAGGAAGGGGAGGCTGAGCAAAGCTGCATGTTCAGCATTTCCAGCTCCCCA